>JADRCD010120347.1:0-13290 GCA_019843815.1 Montemys delectorum
CTACATAAGACTGTTAAATTGATTGTTGTTTTATATCAGACAACTTTTATAATACTTATTTGTATTGTTATAATATTTTATAAATTTTAAGGAATATGACAAAAAAGATATTGTAGGTATTAAAGGGGGGTCTCTGGGAGGAGTGGGGTACAAAAGGGAAACAAGAATGTGATTTAATTCTATTTACTTAAAATATGTTTTTAAATGTTAACAAATTCAGATAAATTGAAATCATGTAACTTTTCTCATCATAATCCAATAAAAGTTTTAATTAATTAATTAATTAAAATTTATTCTTGCATTTGTCAATTGTTTATCTCAAACATAAATTATTATTAGAATTCTGATAAGAAATTATCTGGGAAGACAAGGATGAAAATTGTTTTGAGAAAGATTTATGAGATAAATAAACAAAATTTATTCATCTACATGGTGTGAAAAACAGGAGACTTGGAGTGTTGCAAAGTAGCTTAGTTGGTCCTATAATGAGGGAGACAGAATTAACTGTAAATAAAACAGGGGTCTGTGGCTGCATGTGAATTTGCAGATATGCAGGTGAAACTAGCCATGAGTCCCAAGGGAAAAAAAAAACACTCTGGATTTTAAGTAAAAGCAAGAAGAAAAGTACCAGGAAGTGTATGAGAGGCAGTGGGACATTGCTGAGAGATGCCCAGAATTAGAATTCTGTAGAGCTGAATACTTGGAGGCACTAACATTTAAACAAAAGGAAAACCTAAATGAAGTGCAGAATAAGTTGAAGTGATGGGGAGGAGAGATGATTAATGGTCTCAACTCGAAAGTTGAGGAAGTAAAGTCAAAAGGGGATTATCAGAGTGTTGCCAGTTGAAGAGGACCATACAACTAGAATCTTCCAGTCCAACTTCAGCATTGCTTCCCAGACCCTTATAGACTCAAAAATCATTAACTAGATCATAGGTAGACTGAGAAGGAACATGATGTTGGCTTTGAACTACTCATTCATTTTACTCATTTATGCACTATGAGGATGGATTTTTTCCACTTTAGTTGCAAAATTTTACCTGTGCATTTCAAGATAAAATGCTTTTATTTTTAGTTTCCATTGAGTATGTTTATTGTACATGGCATTTCATTACATAGGACATTTTCACACAGGAATAAATTAAATATAGCATAGGATCTATGAAGAGATAAACAAGGTCAACAAACTCTTAGCCAAACATAAAAAGAAGAAGAAGGATGAGGAGGAGGAGGAGGAGGAGGAGGAGGAGGAGGAGGAGGAGGAGGAGGAGAAGGAGAAGAAGGAGAGAGGGATCCACATTAATGAAATAGAGTAAAAGAGAGCCATTTCAACAGACACCAATGAAATTTGTAAAGCCTTATGACATGTCTTAAAAAGTATTGCAATAAATATGAAAATATAGATGAAATGGACAACTCTAATACCTACCAAAATTACCCAAGAGGTGGTAAACAATTTGAACAGGTTGATAACAAGCAAGAAGATGGTAGAAATAAAAACTCTTCCAACTAAAAAGAGTCTAGACCTAGATGGACTCTCTGCTCAATTCAACTAGAATTTAAAGAGTAACTAAAAAAAATTTCATAAAATAGGAAATGTTGCTCTAAAGTATTTTTTATAAAATTCATATCATCTTAATATCTAAATAAGATGATACAACAGAATATCATAGACCAATCTCCACAATGAACTTACATATAGAAAATCTATAAATGATTGGAAATCAAACTCAAGAACACATCAAAATCATCATTTATCATGATCCAGTTGGCTTACTTCCAGAGAAGCAGAGATCTTTCAACAAGTGCAAGTATATAAATGCAATACACCATATACATGCACTCAAGGACAGAAATCACATGTTCATCTCAACAGAAGAAGAAATGGCCTTTGATAGAAGCTACATACTTTCTTGATAAAAGCCTTGAAGAAAAGAGACACACCTAAACATGATGAGGATTACATACTGCAGCCTGTAGTCAACAGCACACTAAGAGAACAGCACTTTCCACTAACCTTCAGAAAAAGATGGGGAATCTACTTCCTCCAGTGTTATTCTATATAGTGGTTGGTTATTACTATTAAGGCAATAAAGAGAGCTAAAGATGATACAACTAGAAGGGAAATAAAAGTATCATTATTGACAGATAGAATGATCCTATATAAAAAGATCCTAAAGATTATACTAGAGCTGATAAATACTTTTTTATCTTAGAGCTGATAAATACTTTTTAGCCAAGTGGCAATATATAAAAGTGACACAAAATCAGTTAATTTTTTGTGTACAAATGATAAACACATTGAGAAAGAAATCATGAAAAGCATCCAATTAACAATTGAATTAAAATTATTTAAAAAGATACTTTGGAAAAAAACCATTCAAGGAATAATAAGACTTCTACAATGAAAAATCAAGAAACAGAAGAAGATAATAGAAAATAGAGAGCCTTCTCATGGTCATGATTGGAAGAAAACATGGAAAATAATTATGTTTCCTAATGTAGTCTATAGGTCTTTATGATTACATTTCTAATGATGTTCTTCATAAAAGTAGAAAACAGCTTTAAAATTCATATGAAGAATGAAAGGGATACCTTCTTTGGTAGAATTTTTCGGTTGCTTATATATTCTATTTGCAGATGATATGATAGTATATATGGGTGACCACAAAAATTCTATTAGAGAACTTCCACAGCTGATAAACAACTTCAGCAAAGTGACTGAATATAAAATGAACCCAAATAAATCAGTAATATTCCTTTATGCAAATGATAAACAGGCTGAGAAAGAAATTAGGGAAAATATTCCCTTCACAATAGCAACAAATAATATAAAATCTCTTGGGGTAACTCTAACCAAATAAATGAAAGATCTGTATGACAATAATTTCAAGTCTCTCAAGAAAGAAATCAAAAAAGATCTCAGAAAATGAAGAGAACTTCCATGTCCATGGATTGGCAGAATTAACATAGTAAAAATGGCCATCATACCAAAGGCAATCTACAAATTCAACACAATCCCCATCAAAATTCCAACACATTTCTTCAAAGACATGGAAAGAGCAATTCTGAAATTCATCTGGAAAAGCAAAAAACCCAAAAAAGCGAAAACAATTCTTAACAATAAAAGACCTTCTGGAGTAAATCACCATACTACAGAGCAATAGTGATAAAAATTGCATGGTATTGGTATAGAGACAGACACATTGATCAATGGAATAGGATTGAAGACCCAGAAATAAAACAAGACACTTACATACACTTGATCTTTGACAAAGAAAGCAAAAAATATACAATGGAGAAAAGAAAGCATCTTCAATAAATGGTGTTGGTCTAACTGGCACTCTGTAGGAAAAATGAAAATAGATCCATATTTGTCACCTTACACAAAGCTCAAGTCCAAGTAGATCAAAGGCCTCAACATTAAATCAGATACACTGAGTCTAATAGGAGAGAAAGTGGAAAAGAGCCTTGAACTCATTAACACAGAGGGAAATTTCCTAAACAATTCCAACAGCTTACACTCTGTGATCAAGAATTGATAGACACTATTGTGGATGCTGACAAGTGCTGGCTGACAAGAGCCTGATATAGCTCTCTCCTGAGAGGCTCTGACAGTGCCAGACCAATACAGAAGTAGAGGCTCACAGCTATCCATTGTCCATTGAGTACAGGGTCCCCAATGAAGGAGCTAGAGAAAGGACCCAAGGAGCTGAAGGGTTTACAGCCTTTTAGGATGAACAACAATATGAACTACCTAGTACCCTCAGAGCTCCCAAGGACGAAATCACCAACCAAAGAGTACACATGGTAGGACTTATGGCTCCAGCAGCATATGTAGCAGAGGATTGCCAAGTTGGTCATCAATGGGAGGAGAGGCCCTTGGCCCTGTGAAGGTTCTATGCCTCAATGTAGGGGAATGTCAGGGCCAGTAAGTGGGAGAGGGTAGGTTGGTAAGCTGGGGGGGGGGGGGCGAGGAACAGGTTTTTTTTTCTCATTTTATTTTTATTTTTATTTATTTATTTTTCAGAGGGGAAACTGGGAAAGGAGATATCATATGACATGTAAATAAAGAAAATATCTAATAAAAAATAATTGAAAATGGGACCTCATGAAATTGGAAAGCTTCTTTAAGGCAAAACACATAGTCAATAGGACAAATTGGCAACCTACAGATTGAGGAAAAAATCTTCACTAGCCCGATATCCACTAGAGGGCTAATATACAAAATATATGAAGAACTCAAGAAGCTAACCAGCAAAAAACTAAACAAACCAATGAAAAAATGAGGTATAGAGCTAAACAGAGAATTCACAACAGAGGAATCTTGAATGGCTGAGAAGTACATAAAGAAAAGTTCAAAGTCGTTAGTGATCAGGAAAATGCAAATCAAAACAACTCTGATATTCCACCTTACACCAATCAGAATGGCTAAGATCAAAAACTCAGGTGACAGTACATGTTGTTGAGAACATGTACTGGACCCCTGAGATCTCTCAGACATGGGGCCACCAACCAGGCAGCATACTCCAGCTGATATGAGACCCCCAACACATATACTGCAGAGGGCTGCCAGGTCTCTGTTCAGTCAAAGAAGATGCACCTAACCCTCAAGAGACTGGAGGCCCCAGGGAGTAGGGAGGTTGTAAGAATTGAGCAAACAGGGACACCTCATAAAAATACTGGGAAGCCAAGAATGTGTATTAAGATTAAAGTCAGGGAGCTTCAAAAAAAGTTTACTGATCAAACATCCCTCCCCAGGAGATGTCACAACTTCTGGGAATAATGCCTGGTTCCAGGAAACATCCCCAGTAGGGGGTGGATATCCCCCCACCCCTTCTATGTGCAACAGGTGTCTCCTCCTCACCTGGGGTACAAAGGTCAATGGAAACAATGAGCTCCACCAATGAGAGATAACCAACTTATGCTATAAACCTGTGTTCTGGAAGAGTATAAAGTCTGTGCTTTTGTTCCTCAGGGTCGCCTTTGCCTGAATGTGGGATGACCCCAGTATACTGGATTATTAAAAACCTCTTGCTGATTGCATCAATCTCTGTCTCTGTGGGTTTGTGAGTGGGACGACATCCTGGACTGCCATGCCCACTCGTTTACTCCAGTAAAATCTGCAATATTGGGCTAAAAGCCTGATTAAGGATAAGAGACATTATGACTTCAAAGGGAGTTTGTGCCTCCTGGATATTCAGGCAGTTGTTGGCATCTCCTAACTCAGATGTGTTCCAGGTTAGTCTTTCCAATCGTCAACACGCCCTCTTATTTAGGCATAAAGGTACTCCAAGAAATGATTCGTTAATGGCTAAACTTAAGATTAGGCATTGTCTCCTGGCCAGCACAATGTTTCAACATATCCTAATTTAATTCCAAGCTGTCCTTAGCTTGGAATTTCTCACAAGGAAGCTGCCTTATCAGATAGAATGTCTTCAGAGTTAGCAACAGAGGTCAGGCACCATTGCTTACTGTTAATATAGTTAGAATTCTCAGGGCAGTCTCACAGAAGACAGAACTGTTTTACATACCAGAGAGTAATGGAAGGGCTTCCCTCACTCAAGGGCATTAGCAGGAACTGTTAGATTGAAACTTCCTGATGCTTGCCTCCTGCAGACCCAGTGAATTAGCATGGGAATACCAAAATAGCCCCAGCAGGGAGGGCACCACTGCTCTTCCACCCAATTCACACCTGGGTACCTGATCCTACAGACCTTGATGTGGCAGTCATTTGCCTACGTGCCTTGTTGTAACCCTTGCCTGCCTACGTGACTTTTGTCATTTGCCCTGTTTTCTGTATACCATATAAGCCTGGTTTTCACTTTGTGCAGGTGCACGCATTCTGACTGGAACTAGAACTTAAATGGACTAGGACTTAGATTCATGTAGTCCACAGCCCCCCTGGGCCCAGAGCACTTGGGCGGGGGGTGGGTGGGTGGGTGCAGCACATATCCAGAAGAGGTGGCTGCTTTAGACCCAGTGTGTTTCAGGTGGCCTCAGATGTACCTCAACTGCTGAGCTGCTAGATTTCTCATTTCTCTTTTGCAATGACTGTAAAAACCTCATGCCATTTTTAAGAAATACATTCAGATTCAGCACACCCTTGTGTCAACTCTGTCTGTCATTCGCTGACTTGTTGTCCACCTGATCAGAACTCTCATCCTGCGGAACAAGAGGTCCCCCAACTAACCTGGTCTGTGGCACTGGACTAAGATTCTAGTGGTGTAGGGGTGGGGTTGTGGGTAGGGCCATCCTTATGGAGACGGGGTGGGGGTGGGGAGGAGGTGTGGGATGGACTGAGGGTGGACTGAGAGGATAAAAAATGGAGTGTAAAAAAAAAAGATTAAATAATTTTTTTTTTTTAAAGAATGAAAGTTCCCAGATAGCCAAAGCAATCCTTAGCAAGAAGAATGATACTGGTCATATCACCATATTTGATTTCAAATTAAACTCCAGAGCAATAATATCATAAGAAGCATGCTACTGGCACAAAAACAGATGCACAAAATGATTTAATGAAATAAAGGACCCAGATATAAACAGTTACAGCCATCTGGTTTTTGATAAAGATACCAGAAATATTCATAAATGACAGCCTTTTCAACAAATTCTGCCAGGGAAACTGGATAGCCACAGCAGACAGAATGAGCCTTGATCCCTGTGTCTTATACTTTACAAAAGATCTTTATTTTTTTTCTTTTTCTTTCCCTTTTCCTTTTTCTTTTTCTTTGAAAATCTATCACCATTTTTTATTAGATATTTTCTTTATTTACATTTCAAATGATATCCCCTTTTCTGGTTTCCCCTCTGGGGGCTGGGGAACCTGTTCCTTGCCCTCCCTCTGCTCACCAACCCACCCTTTCCTGTTTCCTGGCCCTGGCATTCGCCTACACTGGGGTATAGAACCTTCACAGGGCCTAGGGCCTCTCCTCCCATTGATGACCACCAAGGACATCCTCTGCTCCATATGTAGCTGGGGCCATGAGTCCCATCATGTGTACTCTTTGGCTTGTGGTTTAGTCCCTGGGAGCTCTGGGGGTACTGTTTAGTTTATATTGTTGTTCCTCCCTTCAGTTCCTTGGGTTCTTTCTCTAACTCTTTCTTTTGGGGACCCTGTGCTCAGTCCAATGGATGGTTGGGAGACTCTACCTTATACCAGTCAGAATGGCTAAAATCAAAAACTCAGGTGACAGTAGATACTGGCAAGGTTGAAGAGAAAGAGGAACACTCCTCCATTGCTGGTGGGATTTCAAGCTGATACAACCACTCTGGAAATCAGCTTGGTGGTTCCTCAGGAAATTGGACATAGTTCTACCAGGGGACCCAGCTATACCACTCCTGGGCATATACCCAGAAGATGCTCCAATATGTAATAAGGACACATGCTGCACTATGTTCATAGCAGCCTTATTTATGATAGCCAGAAACTGGAAAGAACCCAGATGTCCCTCAACAGAGGAGTGGATACAGAAAATGTTGTACATTTTTTCTTTTTCAAGCTTCACAATATACTGTCCTACTAAAGTGTGTCTACAGCCCAGAATCTGCTACAGTATTAGCATAGTACAGGCAATAGAAACAAACCAAAGTATGATTGGCTTTCACAACCAAACCATGGCATTGTTTTAGATTGTATTTATTTTTCTTTTATTTATATGGCTATTTTGCCTGCATGTATCTATAATCCACATGCATTCATTGCTTGTAGAGGGCAGAAGAAGGTGTTGGGTCCTCTTGGGCTGTGAGTTATCCTATGGGAGTTGGGTTGGAAGCTAGGATTCTAGGAAAACAGCCTATGCTGTTGACCACTTAGGCATCTTTTCAGTACAACAGGTGTAGTCTGCTGTAGTTCCTTGGCAAATGAGGCCTCACAGGTAAAATAATGCCATTGGAATTTCTCACTTTACTTGCCCCTACCCAGCAGTCTTCCCTCAGTGACAGCAAATGGGCTATCTGAATCACTAAACTCAGAGATCATGCTTCATCTCCAATAGAGAATAACATCTCCTACTTTTGCCCCCAAATTTAATGCCTGAAGTGCTTGTAGTTGGTCCAGCCCGAGTCTCATTGTTTAAAACAGATACTAGACCAAGCAGAATATCCCTGGCTAGATCTAGGATGTGAAAGACCCCCAGAGTAGGGGAGACCCTCACTCAAGTCTCGGGACGACACGACCACCCAATAACTCACAAGAGACCGATTTTGCTGCAATCACACAAGGTTTATTCAGGGGAAGCCAGATCTGGGGTAAAATCATAGTCTAACAGGCCAGTGGAGTTCAACCCGGAGCACCAAGAGTAAAGGGTATTTAAAGGGAAAAACCACAAAGGGGTAGGGGGTGAGGGACTTACCAAGGATACATAACATAAAAGCAGTGGAAGATTCTATGGAGACCCACTCTCTAGTTGAGTCAAGGTCACAAGGAAGTCATCCTGCCCATTTATTGTCTAGAAGAAAGTAATCTACCTATCGGCAGGGTGGAGAGCCTTGTGAACCAGTTGACCTTCATTCCTAGTTCCACCCTCATTGGCCCTCATTGTAATTCGGCCAGGAGAGGCTGGTCTCAGGAACCAGAGCCCTGAGGCTCTGAGTTAAGCCAAGTTCCTGGAACCAGAGCTCTGAACTAGCTGACCTGCATTCTTAGTTCCGCTCAGTCTGCTAGGGGTCATAAAAAACTTATTTTTATATTTTTCATTCCCCACTTCTTCTAGTACATAGTTCTAATTATAGAACTAAATATCAGTATCATTAAATTCTAAATCTTCCTTGCCTTGCAAGGTAGAATATTGTTGGCGTAACATTAATATCTGAACAGCACTTATTCTTTCTCATTCTTTCTCTAACAAAGGCAACTAGTCTATTAAGTACGCATGGGCCTATGGTCAACAGCAAAAGCAAGATTATAAGGGGCCCAACAAGGGAGGATACCAGAGTAGTCATCTACAGGGATTTGCTAAACCAACTTTTGAACCAGTTTTGTTGTGCTTCTCTGTCCCTGACTTTGATCTAGTCTCTCTCATGGAGTCTGTAATGACTCTTAAATGGTTTACATAATAGCAACATTCTTTTAAATCAATGGCGGCTCTTAACTCTCTATAAGCCTTATGCTGCAATGTCAGAGCAGATGTTCCTGTAGCTGCCCTTGCAGTCTCCCAACATAACTCTCAAGGGAACTCTTAACTCTCTTTTATTGCCAGGCACTACCTTATTAGCTCTCAAGCTTCTTAGCTTCTCTTCTTTCCTGTCTTATCTCTCTTATCCTCTCTAGCCTCTTATTCTTTCTTACTCTCAAAACTAAACTCCATCTTCAAAGACTTTCTTTTAAACATTCTATTTCTTCACTATATCCTTTCACAATCCTTCTGCAACTTTCCTTTTTTTCTCTATTTATAAAAACATTTTCTCAGCTACCTACACTAGTTTTCTTAACGACTTATACTGCATATCTTCTAACTTTTGTAGTCTTTCAACTCCACCAGAAATCCAGGAATGACTGAATAATAGAGAATATATGGGAAGCCTAATACAGCTTCCAAAAATATTGCCAATTAATAGAGACTGCTGGACATCTGGACAGTCCTTTAAAACGTTGGAGCATCAATCTTCAGCCTTCTGGCCCGTAAATGTCTGAGAACAGGAACATTAAGGACTTGCCTATTCTGTCTCGGCAGATATAAGCTTGTCCTAGGCCTGTGTCTCCTTTTTGGACAGTATCATTTGCAGACGAAGAGGCCACTTTGCCCAGTGGCTGTCTCGCCACAGCTAGAGCAGCTCTGATGATGCTCAATCTCTTCTGTGAGTCTGAGAAAGGATGCTGTCAGTCATAGTCAGGTCTCTAGCCAGATGAATAAATAATATTAAATGTCATATTCTGTGGATTTCTGATGTTTTTGAAAACCAACTATCTCTGTAAAGTAATCTGGATTATTGTCTGAACTACTCTCAGGTATTTCTAATGAAAATCTTGAAGTCACTCTAACAATAAACTCAGAGCTACGAATTTGCTAATTTGGCCCTAAACTCACAGGTCTAAACAGCTAAGATCTGTCTATAGAATACTTCATCTTTTGGTCTTGAAGTATACACAACAGATCTGTATTAGCTACACCTTTCAATCAATAAGAACACTATTGTACACCCAATTTTAATAACAAATTCTCAATTTAAAGGCTTTTACTCATTTCCTGCAAATCAATTTAAGATGTAAATGGTTTATAACACAAGCCTCAATTTTTACCAATCACTACTACAAATATAGGATACAAAATTCAGAACTTAATAATATAAACACCAAAGCAAACTTTCTGAGAATAAGCTGTGTATCTGAAGAAATATTTAAATACCTGACCAAATTCTAGTCACACAATGTTTTCAGTTTAAATTGTCTGTATACCAATTAACTCATTCTCAACACAGGGTAAATATTATCAGAAGGTCCTTATATCAAAGATAACATTGATTTGGTATTAAAACAGATTCTGCACCAAATAGGAACATGTGACTCAATAACAAATTATAAGGCTTTCTATAGCTATACAATTAAATCTGGCTATTTCTTCCCTATTTCAAATATGATCACTTTACATTTCCTAGAAACATAACCTATCAACAACCCTCTGTAACCCCAAAGCCCAGGGAACCAGGTAGATGACTCAGTCATAGCTTCTTCCAGCTGAACAGGGGCGTAGAATATGGGGGGGAGAGGAAAAACAGAATTAGTCTTCTGATGTCTGTGTCTTAACTGGATCAGGCTGAAGTTCAGGACACCAGGAGTTCAAGCAGGCAAGTTTTAGCATGTCTGATGAAGGTATTCACCAAGGCTATACAGTTCTGCAATGTGGCCCGTGCTACTTTCTCGCCGGCAAGAAAGCATGCAGAACACCAGGATCCTTCTGCAGCAAACCTTTATTACCATGTGGTGAGGAGAGAGTGAGCCCTGGAAAGGCACTGCTTATATACACCCTGGAGCGGCGTGTTCATTTCTGATTGGCTGCTTGCCCATTACCTCATGTGATGCCTCGGGATAGGCTGTGACTTGGTGTGCTCTGGCCCTAGCACATGCGCAGACTACTAGTTTACAGGGAGAAGACACCAGATGCCGGCGCCATGTTGTAATGGCGACTGAGCCGGCTCAGGCGCAGCGCTCTACATCTCCCCCTTTTTGTTTTATATGATAGGCTCTGGCCAATGCCCTGTGTCTTAGGCTAGCTGATGTGCTGTCCATTACCAGCACCAAGAGATCGGTGGGATCCTTTGGATCACTACTCATTGGTGTGCTCCTGGTTTATGGCATAAGCCTAATCCCGTCGTAGGGGCCAAAGGCAGCGGGCCTCGAGGACATATGGCAGTTTGACTCACTCTCTCGTGTGCAATGGGATAAGACCCCACGGGGTTCAAGAGCTAAGTCTCGCTGACCATTAGCCTTTGAGTGTTTATTTTGTTCTTAACATGCTGAGCCAAATATCGGGAGAGGCTCCTTGCTCTAGCACAGCAAGTGTTTGGGCAATTACTACCTTGTCACATCTTTGTTGGGCTCTGAGCTTGCAAACCATCCAGAGAAGAAACACTAAGCCTGCACACAAGGCAACACTAAACAGGCCAATCCCCACCCACTCCTTAAAGAAAGAAAAGGCTGAAGAAATCCATGAGGAGAGTCCTTCAGTCAGTGATAGATCCACTCATGTCGAGTTGATGGCTACTACTGCCGCTCGCAATGATTCAAGGGTCTCATCAAATCCCTCCGACCAATTCCCTGCAAGATATAAAGATAATTTTCTAGACAAGTTAGCTGCCTGTGTGTAATTATCATGCTGCACGCTGGTAATGCACAGGGCGCCCAACCTTCTTTCGCACCCCAATTGGGCTAATGGGAAAAGAATATCCAATCTTTCTTCTATTAAATCAATGCACTGATTGACCACCATCAGCCCGCCTTTTAATTGGGCACTAGCAGAAGTATGATGGTCGACTGCGTCTGCCACTGTTGCAGATAGTTGATTTAAAACTGTGCCTGTTTGGACTGAGGTAGACATGGCGATCCCAACGGCAGTAGCTGAAACCGCGGTGACAGAGATCGCCGTTATAATGGCTGCGATATTTCCAAAATCTCTTTTCTGCCTGAATAATGACAGAGTAGATGGGATTTCTACGGGAACGGGAACCCATCTTGGCACTCTAGCAACCATGGCATGCCTTGCCTGTTTGCCAGTCCAACACTGAGACATTATGCAGGAATCATTAGTACAATTTTCAAATGAAGAATTTGAAAGAATAAACAGGAAGGGAGGATAAACACACACCGGGGTAGGTGAAAAGTCAATTTGTTCTTGAATTTTATCAACTCCAGAAATTTCTATAGTACAATTATTATATATTTTCCAGGTTCCATCAGGTCTCTGGGTTGCTATCTTATGAAACTGATAAAATTTGGAAGCGCCATTAAAGATGGCTTTCCCTGTGGTTCCACCCTGAATAAAGACCAACGGACTAAGATCTGTGCAACTACCATTAACTCCACAGAGTAACCACTTATGGAAAGGATGTACCCTGAAATCTTGAATAAACATCCCCTGTTTCATATCCTCCTCTCCTTCCGGGTCAAACCTCATATTAGGGGAGAAGGAAAAAGGTCTTATCCTGGTTTGCCCAACTAGTAAGAAGGGACTCACAATCAAACCAAGGAGGAATGGTTTCTTCATTATCTAGACTACAATGGGGAGCTATCCTAGGTTGAGAAGGACGTTCCTTATAAATGGTATTAGGTGATATAAAAGTACCGTTGATCCAAATTGCCTTTTGCCAAAAGGTTTTGCTTGTAATGATTATGTCTGTGTTGCTGGTATTTTGAGTAGAGTATAACCAGCCTTCTTGTTCGTCATCAAACATTCCTAAGGCCTGGCTTGCTAACTTGATACAATCTCCATTGTCCTTGAATTGGAAACAGAGAGAGCCTCTCTCTACCAAAGAGCACTTCTCTCCTAAGGGTGCCCACATAGGGTCATATGGGAGATATGGCAAACCCACAGTTTTATTAGTTATAAAAAGCTTAGGGAACACAACTGAATTATATCTAATTGGCAAAGGCTTTGGATAGGCAGATAATATAGCCCATCACTATTCCCCCCATATACTAGGAACCCAAATCTGGAGAATCACGATGAGGACTGAAAACGTCTGCAGATGAATCCTTCGAGGGGTCATCTTCAGATGCCACGAGTCGTCACATCAGTCACTCTGGCAGCCAAAATGGGTTATCTTTGTCCTGTGGAAAAACACAAACAGCTCCCC
>JADRCD010120348.1:0-11105 GCA_019843815.1 Montemys delectorum
GAGAGAGAGAGAGGGAGAAAAGAAGGAGGAGGAGGAGGAGGACCGGGAGAGAGAGAGAAGAGGAAGAAGAGGAAGAAGAAGAAGAAGAAGAAGAAGAAGAAGAAGAAGAAGAAGAAGAAGAAGAAGAAGAAGAAGAAGAAGAAGAAGAAGAAGAAAAAGAAGAAAAAGAAGAAGAAGAAGAAGAAGAAGAGAGAAAGAGAGAGGGAGGGAGGAATGGAGGGAGAGAGAAAGGGAGAGAGAGAGGGAGAGAGAGAAGGAGGAGGAAGGGAGGAAGAGAGAGGGAGGGAGGGAGAAAGAGAGAGAGAGAGAGAGAGAGAGAGAGAGAGAGAGAGAGAGAGAGAGAGAGAATCTACACTGGAGCTCTCCACCAGATCCCTCCCCTCAGAGCTCAGGGAACCCTGTGGAAAGGGGGAGGAAAGATGATAGGAGTCAGAGGGATGGAGGACACCAGGAGAATATGGCCCACTACATCCACTAAGCAGGGCTCAAATGGGCTCAAAAAGACTGACGTGGCAAACACCGGCCTGTGTGGATGCGTTACAGCTGTCACCTTGGTGTTTGTGTGGGAGTAGGTGTCTCTGCCTCGTCTGCCTGCCCTTCAAACTCTTTTCTCCCATTGGGGGGCCTTGTCCAGCTTTTGCCTTGTGTTATTGTATCTTGCTTTGTTGTATTTGGTCACCCTTTCTTGGAGGCCTGCTCCTTTATCAAGGGAAACAGAGGGGAAGTGGATCTGGGGGAGAGGGGAGATGAGGGAGGGCTGGGAGGAGTGTAGGGAGGGGAAACTGTGGTCAGGATGCAGTGTCTGAAAGAAAAATCCATCTTCAATTAAACATAAAGATTAGCACCTGGGTTAGTTAATATGATTTTGAATATTTTGAGACAAAGCAAGGTCAACGGCATCCTTAAGCAAGGTCAACGGCATCCTTGACAGTTGAGCCACATTTGGCACTCCCATCAGCCTCTGGCTGGAAAGACAGTTTCTGAG
Source organism: Montemys delectorum (assembly GCA_019843815.1). Lineage (NCBI taxonomy): Eukaryota > Metazoa > Chordata > Mammalia > Rodentia > Muridae > Montemys > Montemys delectorum. The sequence goes on from JADRCD010120348.1 coordinate 986, forward strand.
TCAGGGGAGATGTATTCTTCCCCCAGGATGCCAGATACAAAGGCCAAGCTGAACAAACTGACCCTGGACTGCATGACAGTCTGTAGCCTTTCATAGCAGAATTTGGGGCATCCTAGAGTTTTCATGTGTTCTCAAAAGTTCATGTGGCGATACCTCGATCCCTCCAATTCAGATATTAATGGCGTTAGTGGTATTGGGTGTAGGCCTTCTGAACTAGATGAGACCATGGGAGTGGGACCCTGATGGCTTTATAAGAGACACCTGAGTCGGCACACTTGCTCTGTTTTGTCATGTGATGCCTTCCACCATTAAGGCTCTTTACCAGGTATCCAGGAGGTGTCCACGTCATATTCTGGAACTTTCCAGCCTCCATAGTCATGAACCGAATAAACTTTCTTAAGTACTTTATTATAGTCACAGAAAATGCATTATCCAAAGGTGTGTGTCATAATCAGAAAACAGCTACTATTTGCATTTTAAATAGCTCCTGCCTGGCCCAGTGAGGTCACCTCCACACACTTCAAACGGGAATTGTAACACTTGGAGAGTGAGTTGGGTGGAAAGGAAAAAATGGTGTGAGTCATGGCTGTTGGTTGAGCATGGGGCCGTGGCCTGCTGTGTATCTGAGGAAGTGGAATGTGGCTCCAGCAAACCAGTTGGAAGTTCAGATTCCAGTGGGCACTTGGTTGGGCAGTATAAAGATATAGAACTACAAAGTCATGTAAAATATTCATATTGTTGAGGTCTGGGAATGGATACACAAACAACTCAGACACCAACCTCGGGTAAACAACGTGGTTTACGGAACACACTCCCCAAAACTGATGAATCAAGGACATAGTATAGAGTTGGGAGCTAAACTGTGACCCTTCATGTTTCACAGGGCCAGTTTACATAGGCAAGAACCACAATGAGCTCATGTGCAGGTGCAGGAAGTGCTGCCCAGTGGTTGGCTCTGACTCAAGCTATTTTGGCGAGCTAGACAGAAAAGTTCTAACTGACCTATATTCTGATTGGTCTAAGTGGAGCTTATGATTATGAAATTTCTTTCTTTCTTTCTATCTTTTTTATTTATTTTTTTTTTTTTTGAGACAGGGTTTCTCTGTGTAGTCCTTCCTGGCTATCCTGGAACTCACTCTGAGGACCAGGCTGGCCTGGAACTCAGAAATCCGCCTATCTCTGCCTCCCAAGTGCTGGGATTAAAGGCGTGTGCCACCATCGCCTGGCAATTATGGAATTTCTTTTTCTTTCTTTCTTTCTTTCTTTCTTTCTTTCTTTCTTTCTTTCTTTTTGTTTTTTTGTTTTTTTTCAAGACAGGGTTTCTCTGTGTAGCCTTGGCTGTCATGGAACTCACTCTGTAGACCAGGCTGGCCTCAAACTCAGAAATCCACCTGCCTCTGCCTCCCAAGTGCTGGGATTAAAGGCGTGCGCCACCACTGCCTGGCTGGAATTTCTTAAGAAACCTCGAATATACAGAACATAACAGGGTATATGGACCACATGACCCTGTTCAGAGTCAAGCTATTTTTTCCATGTGAGTAACCATATGAAATGACTGTCAGGCATGTAACAAAATGTCTGCCACTATGTTGGGGGAGCAGGCTTCACACAGGTGACTATGGGTGATGAGTTAGTGTATTAGTTATTTGTGATGTTACAAAACACCTGACATGATGAAAGATGGGGTTTATTTTGCCTCTTGGCTTGAAAATTAAGTTGTGGAAGGGAAATAGCTAGTCACATTTCTGGGCTTATAAGAGAGTATAAATATCTATATATCTATGTTATGTATCTGAGTACACTGTAACTGTTTCCAGACACACTGGAGAGGGCATCAGATCCCATTACAGATGGTTGTGAGACACCATGTGGTTGCTGGGAATTGAACTCAGGTCCTCTGGAAGAGCAGTCAGTGCTCTTAACTGCTGAGCCATCTCTCCAGCCCAAGACTAGATCTTTATTACTCTGTCAAAATACCTGACACCCACACTGGAAGGAAGGGAGAGTTTATTTGGGCTCTCGGTTTGAGGAGATACAATTCATCAAGAGGGCAGGCAAGGCAGCAAGAACAGCTCCTGCTGCAGCAAAAGTGTGAGACAACTAGTCACACTGCATCCACACTGCATCCACACTGCGTCCACACTGTGTCCACACTGTGTCCACACTGCATCCATACTGTGTCCACACTGCATCCACACTGCATCAACACTGCATTCACACTGCATTCACACTGCATCCACACTGCATCCACACTGCATCCACACTGTGTCCACACTGTGTCCACACTGTGTCCACACTGCATCCACACTGTGTCCACACTGCGTCCACACTGCGTCCACACTGTGTCCACACTGCATCCACACTGTGTTCACACTGCATCCACACTGCGTCCACACTGCGTCCACACTGCATCCATACTGTGTCCACACTGCATCCACACTGTGTTCACACTGCATCCACACTGCATCCACACTGTGTCCACACTGCATCCACACTTTGTCCACACTCCATCCACAGTGTTCACACTGCATCCACACTGCATCCACACTGTGTCCACACTGTGTCCACACTGCATCCACACTGTGTCCGCACTGCATCCACACTGTGTTCACACTGCATCCACACTGCATCCACACTGCGTCCACACTGCATCCACACTGTGTCCACACTGCATCCACACTGCATCCACACTGCGTCCACACTGCGTCCACACTGCATCCACACTGCATCCACACTGCGTCCACACTGTGTCCACACTGCATCCACACTGTGTCCACACTGCATCCACACTGTGTCCACACTGCATTCACACTGCATGCACAGTCAGGAAAGAGAGAGATACTCTTGAAAAGTTTTTTCTCCTTTTTTTGGCCCATGAAATAGCGCCACGCACATCCAAGGCAGGCCTTCTCTCCTCAGTCAAGTCTTTCTGGAAACTCTCTCATGGACTCCCCAGATGTGTTTCCAATGACTCTGGTTTTTTTGTTTGTTTGTTTGTCTTGCTTTTTTGTTTTGTTGTTTTTGTTGTTTTTGTTTTTGTTTTCATGTCATATGATTTCTCCTTTACCAGTCCCCCCCCAAAAAAAACCCAAAAAAGAACAAGAACAAACCCCTGTTCCCTCCCCCGTCCCGATGCTTGCCACCCCACCCCCTCCTGCTTACTGGTCCTGGCATTCCCCTACACTGGGGCACAGAACCTTCACAAGGCCAAGGGCCTCTCCTCCCATTGATGACTGACTTGGCCATTCTCTACTATACACATGCTGCCAGAGCCATGAGTCCCACCATGTGTACTCCTTGGTTGGTGGTTTAGTCCCTGGGAGCTCTGAGGGTACTAGTTAGTTCATATTGTTGTTCGTCCTAAAGGGCTGCAAACCCTTCAGCTCCTTCCATCCTTTCTTTAACTCCTTCACTGGAGACCCTGTACTCAGTTCAATGGATGGCTGTGAGCCTGTACTTCTGTATTAGACAGGTATTATCAGAGCCTCTCAGGAGTCAGCTACATCAGGCTGGAGTGCCCTTCCTTCAGTCTCTGCTCCATAGTCTCTGTAACTCCTTCCATGGGTATTTTGTTCCCCCTTTTAAGAAGGAATGAAGTGTTCACATTTTGGTCTTCCTTCTTCTTGAGTTTCTTGTGGTTTGTGGATTGTACTTCAAGTATTCCGAACTTCTGGGCTAATAACCACTTATCAGAGAGTGCATACCATGTGTGATCTTTTGTGATTGGGTTACCTCACTCAGGATGATACTCTCCAGATCCATCCATTTCCCTAAGAATTTCATAAACTCATTGTTTTTAATAGCTGAGTAGTACTCCATTGTGGAAATGTACCACATTTTCTGTATATATTCCTCTGTTGAGGGACATCTGGGTTGTTTCCAGTTTCTGGCTATTATAAATAAGGCTTCTATCCACATGTTTCCAATGACTCTGAACACAGTCAAATTGACAGTGAAGACTAACCATTGCATTAGACTAATCAGCTAATAATATAATCTTTAACAATTAAAAAATACTATAAAAATTTACAAGTAACCTGACTTAGGAGCAGAGGGTGGGCTTCTTTTCCAATGTTCTCAGCTCCTCAGGGAGTTAGTGAGCCAGTGTGCTGTGGGGTGTGGCAGGAGCGGGACAAAAAGATGATTAAAGACCTCTTACAGCCTTGTTCTCTGAGGTGACTGTGAGATTTGCTTTCTCTCCCTCGTTATTATTCTTGCTATACACAAGTGAATTTTGTTGATGGAAAAGAGATTGCAAAACAGAGCTTCACTATCCTGTCTGTATAATGCTGGCATTGTGAGGCTCAGCAAGTTCTAGGTTCCTTCTGACTTTAACAGTCTCTGTGTGTGCATGATATAAATGCAAGTGTAAAGTTGTGAGTTCAAATATGGGGCTAGAACAGCTAGTCTTGCCCTGTGGTTCTTCTAGAATGCAGGTTGTGAACAGTCTGATTAGAAAAGATGCTTTTATTTCAAAATTGAAATTAAAAAAAACAAATACAATAAAGAAAATTGTGCCATAGGCTAGGAGGAATGGCTTTGTTTTTGTTTTTGTTTGTTTGTTTGTTTTTTCGAGATAGGGTTTCTCTGTGTAGCCCTGGCTATCCTGGAACTCACTCTGGGACTCAGAAATCCGCCTGCCTCTGCCTCCCAAGTGCTGGGATTAAAGGCGTGCGCCATCACTCAGGAGGAATGCTTTTGATTACTGGAGTGCTCCTCAGCATTTCAGACATCGATGACACACTAGAACTAAGTTTGCTGTTTTCATCTAAGCACTCACCTCCATCCCTCTCCAGATCCCCTATTCTGTGTCTCCTGTGTCAGGCTGGGTGGCCCAGGTCTCATTTCCCACTGCTCCTGTTTTTGTAACTGATTGTCTCTTTGTTTGCGGTGTGCTTGTTTACACTGGTGACTGCATGCAGGAGCTCACACATTCTAGGCAAGCGCTCACTCAGCCCTTGACTCTTCTGAAACCCCATCTCTGCAAATCTTTAGATTTCTCTTATGCTTTCTGTGTGCATTCTTCTTCTCCAAACATCCATTTTTTTCTGCTTTGTTGTCCCTGTTTTGGCTTCAGCTCTGTAACACTGACCTAGATATAAAGATTTTACCTCTGCTCACAGTTTTTTTTTTAATGGTTTTTCAGAGACAGGGTTTCTCTGTATAACCCTGGCTGTCCTGGAACTCACTCTGTAGACCAGGCTGGCCTCGAACTCAGAAATCCACCTCCCTCTGTCTCCCAAGTGCTGGGATTAAAGGTGTGCGCCACCACTGCCCGGCCTGCTCACAGTTACTTTAATGACTAAATAGAGCTCAAACTGTTGTCCATACAGGATTGTTGCTGAGAAATGTGGAGAGAGAGAGATGAAGAAAAAGAGAAGGCTTTCTCCAGAGGTGGGAACTGAGACAGTGTCTTTCTGTGTAGTGCTGGCTGTCCTGCAACTCTAGACCAGGCTGGCCTTGAACTCACAAAGATCCACCTCCTTCTTGCTTCCTGAGTGCTGGGATTAAAGCTGTATGTTGTCATGGCCCCCTCAGAGGAAGAGGAATCTTACTTAATCCAGAGCTTCTAGGTGTCCTGGAGAAGCCCTTTCCCAGAAGGAAGCAGAGGAGAAACTGTTGAAATGGAAGGGGAGAGATGGACAGTCTGGGGCCAGTGGAACATCAATAAGCTGTCCAGGATTCACTTACAATTTACTCTGGAGAGGTGACTTCCTGGGACAGGAGGAGGAGCAAGCAGAAGCAGGAGAGGTTGGGTTTGCGTCAAGCAGATGGCCTTTAGAATTCCGCTTCTGCTCCTCAGAACAGTGAGGGTGACTTTCCGGGCTCCCCAGAGTACGATGAATTTGTAAGAAATGAGTACTGTTACCTGCTAGGTGAAGCTGTAAGGATCGAGAGGTGTGATGCAGACTATCTAACTGATCCTGCTTATAGCTGGAGTTTTAGAAAGCCCCCAGTGGGTTCCTTACTCTCATTTGTTAAGGGTATTTCAAACCTGGTATATCAGGACTTGTTACTCCGAGTAGCCTTGGGATCTGTGGGGTCTGGCCCCAAATTCCGCCTATTTTCCTTCTTCCACTACCTCCATTCATGAATGGCCTTGACTTCTAAGCTTTGAGGAAGACCTCGACCACCTCCCGAACACCTCTAGGTTCCCCCATTCACAGCTTGGATCCCTTCATCCTGGACTCTCAGGACTGGTCAGGTCAACAGCCACCCAGGTGAAACTCAAACCTGGCTCCTCCATCCCATGGTGATGTTTTCAGAACCTGTTTCTTCTGGTTTCCTCTACTTTTATCTGACCTAACAAATGTGCTTTATAGTAAGTCACACTAAATAGACTTTTGTGGGTATTCTTACGGTGTCATATATTTGCTACATCCCTCCTATTGTTCTACAACTTGGAATAAATTAATAATAGTTACACTTGTGAGTGTGCACTGTGTACGCTAGGCAGTGGACTATGATTTTTATACGAATTTCCTCATGAAATGCATGGTGATAGTGGAAGGTATATGAAGAAGCGAAGGCTCAGGATGAGCTCCTTTGCCAAAGTCAATCCAGATATAGGAGACTCTAAGTTCTAATTTTTTAAAAAAAAATCTAAAAATCAAGTACTGAGGGTACCTGAAACTTCAGGCTTGGGTAGAATCTTTATCAGTGTTGCATGCCAACTAGCAAGCAGTCGGAAGTAGGCAGGCTGGAGACTAGGAACACAACTGAAAACTGCAGAAAATTATTCTAGCCACTAGGGGGCTCCCTTCACCTTGGGTAAAAGTTCATCAGAGGCCCTCGTTGCTCGGAGCTAGCTAGCTTGGTGTTTCTTTGCACCTTCCAGAGAGAGGTGCGCAACGCATTTTGCAAAAATTTCCCTGGACAGTCTGAGAAGAATAGACAAGGCCCTAAGCTGGAGCAGTTCTCTCCGTCCCTCCATCCCTCCCTCCCTCCCTCTCTCTCTTTCTCTCTCCTCTGTCTCTGTCTGTCTGTCTGTCTGTCTGTCTCTCTCTCTCTCTCTCTCTCTCTCTCACACACACACACACACACACACACACACACACACACACAGCTCTCTAGTATTAGGGGTGTTTTGAGGATGGCCATCTAAGTCTGTCTGGAGGTTCCTTGCGCAAGCTCACTAACCAGAAAAAGTAGATTTCCCCTTTTAGAAATGGTCTAATGGAGTAACCACTCGCATCCTCTGGGGGCACGCCTGTATGGCCCTAAATGCATCTAGAATGGACCGCAGAGCACATAACCAAGGGGACCCACACTTTGGAGAACTGGAGCTTCACCAGCAGGTATACATTTGGTTAAAATTCAGAGGATCCTGCTTCCTCCTCCCGAAGTTATAAAGTACGATTTTCTTTGAAAATAGCCTTAGAGAAAAGCACTTCAGGAAAGCAGCCAAGGGACTCACACCCCCATCCCCACCCCCGGAGCCGAGGGAAACCCTGGAAAGAACCGGCTTCTTCAACAGCAGTTGGAGATTCCCAGGAATCCAGGGTAGTTGTGTGTGTGTGTGTGTGTGTGTGTGTGTGTGTGCAGTATTAATGCCGCATTTCAACACGGGTTTGAAACACCGTTAGGATGACATCAAGTGAAACGAGACGAGTTCTGAGGCCACATTTAAGCTGTCACAACAATGACAGTCTAACACGGAGCTCAGGGAAAGGCTTGAGTCGTAGATTGGTTAAGGAAAAAGGACTATCCTCTCGCTCCACTTACAAGATTGTGGTTAAGTCAAGGGTGTACTAAAAGGGGGAAACGGAGCCAGGTGTGACAGTGAACATCTGTAATCCACTACTCGGGAAGCAGAGGCAGGAGTCTCACTTAAAGTTCTAAGCTAGCAGGGGGCTACCTAACAAGATCGTCAAAACAACAGCAGCCAGGAAATAAAGATGGTGGTGCTGGTGTGGACTGAGTTTAAAACACACACTTACACTTTCCAGAGGTTTCACTATCTTTTAAAGGAGATGTCAAAAATAGGATAGGATCTGGGCGCTGGATATAGACGTCCAAGCGCTGCGCTGGGCAAAAACAAAACAAAACAAACAAAACCAGGATGATTTCGAGACCTCAAGAGAAGGCAGGTGTGAACTGAGGCACCTAGAGTGGCCGTTCCCTGGGTCTATGAGGACAATTTTCCTGTACTGATCACCTTCGCCCTCTACAGTCTGCAATCCCGTCCGTCTCAGACTCGGTAGAACGCTAACCCGATGGCTCAAAGTGGGGACCCGCAGCCTCGGAGAGACCCCCGCCGCCGCATTGTCTCAGCCCCTCGGGTGGGGTCTTGCAAGGGGAGGGGAAGCGATGTGTCCTCCGGAGCCGCCCCACATACTCTCCCGGGAGACTCCAGCCATACCGCCCCGGGGCCGGGGCTTTGTGAAGTGTCGCTAGTTACCATGGGACCAGAAAGGAACGCTGAGAATGGCGCTTAGAGGGCTGGGGGTTGTCGAGGTCCTGGGGCCATGCCCTCTGTCCCTTCTTGGACCCTGGGCCTGCAACGGGGACTGTCGGGATTTGTAGTCCCAAAGGCGGCGGCCGCGCGGAGGATGCGGGGCGCTGCTGGTCCCGCCTCCGCCTAACCTGCTAGCGCGAGGTGGCGAGCACTGGGGCGGAGTCCTCGGATCCGTGATTGGCCCAGGCGACTCCCAGCCCCCACCCTCGTCCCCACCCCCGCTCGCCACTCGGGACTCCAGCTCCAGGCGCGCAAGGCGGCCACCGAGAGAGCGCGCTAGCAGCCGCTCCCGCCCTGTGCATCCGCAGCTACCGAGCCGCGGCGAGACCCAGAGACCGACCGACGGACCCGCACAATCGCAGCATCCTGGAGGAGTGGGTGATGGCGAGGGGAGGGTGGTGGGCTGATCTTCCCGGGCTGGAGCGTCCACCCCTCTTTCAGTTTCTCCCTGAGGCGCACAAAAGGGGATGGGATTGGGATGCGCCTAGGCTCCCCCAGCCGCTGAAAGAGATGTAGAGGATTCGGGCAGATCCGGACTAAGGTGGGGCGCGAGTCGGGGTCTTTGTACGCCCACGGAGCTCGGCTCGGTGCCTTGCGACGCCTAAGGCGTTTAATGTGTGCTGTAGAGATTTACAAATAACTAGAGTCAGGAGGCGGCCAAGTTGAAGGGGTTCACGCCTAGCACCCAGTAGTCGCGCTGCCGTAGCCGGTCGACGTGCAGTAAATGGCTAAAAGGTGGGAGTGCTTCTCTGGTGGCCGGACCTGCCCTCTTGTACGATCGCCGCGGTCCCTGGTTCCCATCCACTGCCTAGAAGTACGTCCATGGTTTCCTTCGCCTCTGGCTTGATATCTGCCTAACGTGGTCCAAACCCCGACCGTCTGTATCCTCTGTCCCTAAGCAGAGCAGCGGCCCCAAAGGCACCTGCCGAAGCCACAAAGGCCTCTTGCATCTGCCCAGCCCCTAGCGGCTCGGCGCTGGGTTCCTGCGCCGGAGCCGTGTCGCCGAGTCTGCCACGCAGCATCGATCTTGGTGGGTGAGGGACATCGACGCCCCGGGCCTGGGACAAACGAGCGTGGAGGCCTGGGTTTGAGCAGAAACGGGGAGATGGGTGGGGACAGGTGGTCGAATCTAGAGGAGGAGGTCGTGGTTTGGGAAGGACTGAGAACTGGATGGGAGGCGGGTCTGAAGCTTCGCGCAGGTGGCGCGAGGCGAGGCTGCTCTGAAGAATGAAGAGGGGAGGGGAGATGAAGGGAGGGTGGAGACCTCCCGGGTTTGGGGAGAGTAGACAGGCGTGGGGAGGGGACTGAGGCTGTACAGGGGAGGGGTCCTCCTCATGAAAGGGGGTTCTCTATCGGGGTAGGGAGGCAGCTGAGGAGGGGCGAGTCTTTGCCTGAAGACTCCAGCTCTAGGCCAGTCGCTGTTTGGCCTAAGACTCTGGCTGGGCGTGGTCCTTGGACTGGGTCAGGGAGCTTGGGTGGCGGGTCCCCGAAAGGGCTGGGCTGGCTCGTCTAGGAGCTTTGTTTCTAAGCTTGGAACCGCCAAAGGGGACTCGTTTAGGATTTTATGGTAATCCGCAGCGCCCCCCCGGCACGCCCTATTCGCGCAGAGCTGAAAGGCTTTGCCTAACGGCAGATGCTGCCCGGGAGGCAGATGGGGGGGGG
>JADRCD010120350.1:0-13598 GCA_019843815.1 Montemys delectorum
AAATGAGTACAACTGATATATCAGGTCAAAATGAGTACAACTGATATATCAGGTCAAAATGAGTACAACTGATATATCATCAGGTCCAGTGGTTGTGGGACTGAAGATTCTACAGATGGTAACTGCATAAGAAGAAGAGTAAAACGATATCTTGGTGGCTATTTTTTGTGCTACAAATATTGAAAGGTGGAGGAAGTCTTAGCAGTGGAATTCAAGACTTGATATTCATTCTGAAAGCTTATTGTCATCAAATGATTTTAGATGTAGTGAGTAGGGAAGAGTTAAAATAATCAGAGTGTGTATGGATGGGAGATATGCAGGATCCATGGGTGGGCAAGTGAGGTCCAGGGTTAAAAAAAAAAAAAACAACACAATAACAACAACAACAAACTAGATCAGAACCAGAGAGTTCCACAGGGTGTGTGTTCTTGTGAGTTCTTGTGTACTAGAATAACCATTGACCAGAACCTTTCCTTCCTCAGAATGGTCCATGACACCGTTTTTCAAACACATACTTGAAAGAGAATACACTAAAATGATGTGGATTATGTGTAGATTTTGGAGCATGTAATATAATATTGGGCATATTATGTACAATTTTGATTCTGAGTATGTATTCAGCTTTCTGGATCAAGAGTTTCAGCATCCTCAGATTTTCAAGAACCAGCCCTGGGAAAGAGAAGACATAAGGCATAAGATTACACCAGACATTTGTCAATAAAAGAGACAATTCACAATTAACTTTGTCATAACCTTGTATCAATTTCCATATGTGTTTCCTAAGTCTTTCAAAAATGTACAATGTATAATTGTTCTCTCACTTCTTTTTGAACAACCAAGGATAAATATGGTAAATTTCCTTTTTTTTAAAAAAGATTTACTTGTTTATTATATGTAAGTACACACCCCAGAAGGGGCATCAGATCTCATTATGGATGGTTGTGAGCCATCATGTGCTTGCTGGGATTTGAACTCATGACCTTTGGAAGAGCAGTCGTTGCCTTCTGACACTAAGGCAGAAATAGCAACTATATTTAAAAGATCCTCAAACCTAGAGCTTTTAAATCACATGAAGCCAGAATTTGAATCTGAATGTTTTGTTGCACATTAAATAAAAAGAAAATTCATTTCTTCTCAATATGATGAAGGGTTAAATTTCATTGCCCTAGTAAATCCAGGAAAGCTGTCCATTTGCCCAGTAGCTATGAAGTCTTTAGACATATTTTAGCATTCAGACTTAAAGAAAATTGAAAATTTTTCATGCTTACAAATTTCCTAGCTTTCTTTTTTGAGATGGTCACAAATTCCTTTGCTTCCCAAAAGTTTTTGTTATAATATTTCTATTGCTGTAACTATACAGAGTAGACCACTAATCTCCCTGAGGCCATCCAACTGACATGTTCCCATTACATCACTACAAAGTTACAGTTATAAATCACTGCCTTTAAAATGTGGTATAAGAATATAGTGACCTGCCTTCAAATTTATTTAAATAATATGAATTTTATTATATATATGCATGTATATGTGTATATATATTTATTTATATAAAAGTTTTGGTAAGATGGTAGCTATAAAATTGAGAACAAAAGAAAAAGAAATGAATGGAATTCAATCATGTCAGCTCAGCCAAGAAAATCTCTCCCTGTAAGCATAAGAACATGCATTCTATCTTCATAAAACAAATAAAGAAAAACCAGGTGTGGTTTTTGTGCTTTTAATCCCATGTTGAGGAGAAAAAGACAAGCAGATCCCTGAGGCCTATTGGTTAGCCAGCCTAGTGTACTTGGCAAGATCTAAGCCAGAGTTGTCCTTCTAACTTCTATATGCGAGTACACACACACACACACACACACACACACACACACACACACACACTAAAAGTAATTTTTCAATAATAAAACTCAAAACAATCAAGATATCATTTATTAAAGTGGCTAAAATGTAGAAGATTCTGAAAACGGAATATGATCCAATGCTAAAAATTAGAGGAGGTAGTATCAAGTTATGAAACAGTATGGAATTATTTAAATCCCTCTTACCAAGGAAAAGAAGGCTCCACTAGGCGTGGTTCTGTTTGTACAACTTTCTGAAAAAGACATAACAGCAGAAAGTGGATATTTGAACTTGTGTGTGTGTGTGTGTGTGTGTGTGTGTGTGTTGCTTGCATGTGTGTAAGTACATTTTGTGTGTGGCAAGAAAAGGGTTTCAGATCTTCTACAAGTGAAGTTACAGATGCTAGGGAGACACTATTTGGTGCTGGAAAACAAACTTGGAGTCTCTGAAGAGTAAACCATACTCTTAGCTGCTGAGTCATTTTTCCGGCCCCAGTTTCAACATTTTAAAGTAACACTGCTGTTAATATCCCTGTTTAGATCTTAACTATCAATGAACATGTTTTTTTACTAAGTTTAATTGTTAGATTTTTTTCAATGAAGTTATGTTCAGCTTTATAAGGATTCAGTTCTCTTCCAAAATGGCTTTGACCATCATGTCAAAGACCCAGAAGCTCTAAGATATCTATTAGTTTTTTTAAATGATCTAAATAATTCTTTAAATAGTCTCAGTCATTAGATGCAGGTTTACAGGTGGTCTTCATTAAAGTCTAAGTTTATAATGTACATGAACACACAACTCCACTGTGACCAAGAGATCTATATTAAGGTTTGGATCTGTTATATTCCTAGAATTGAGAGTCCTGGATGTAGGTTTCCTGGGCTGTCACCTCATAACCGCCTTCTACATTAGTGCACTGTGAGCACTTCACTGGTGTGCCTGTTTTGACCTTACCAAATGATCCAAATAATATCACATTTAGCTTTTCATATATCAACAGAAGTCATTGTCATTAACTACTTTATTCAATTAACAAAATTATTATCATGAAGCAGCCACCCACTCAATTTTCAGTACTTTTTTTGGTCATAAATACCAGTTGTTTTTCTGCCAGCTGTTTATAATTTAATTAGTATTTGCTTAAATTATGTTCTTAAGAGCAATGTTGTGGTTTAACAAATGCCTTTTAAAAATTAGACTTGTAATCACACACTGCCCCCAAGATGTATGTATTCCTTTTCTTGCAGTCATTTGTCATAGAAAACTTTCTCCTTGATCATGCAGCTTCTGCATCCTGAGAACCTCAGAGTGCCTTATAGGTCACTAAGAATGCACAGTCTCCTGGGAAGGAAGATACTGTCACTGTGGCCAAGCATCATTTCCCATATTAAGCTGATAATTTTAATAGTAGATTGCTACTTTTCCTTGCTTAGAAATAATATTTTAAGCTCTATCATATTCCACCACTAGGGCTAAAGAAAGTTTCTGAGCTATTGTCAGTGTGTGTGCCACTAAAGGTTGAGCAGCACTGTCCTAATGAAAGAATCTGTAACTTGCTATAATTCTGTGCAACTGAGAGAAACTATGGCAGCCATTCCCAGGGGCTTAAATTTAACAAGCTGACTGGGACTGGATTATTTTCCAATCAGCCACTTGGCACATTGAGAGATTAAGCACCACAAAGTATAAGCTGTTGTCACTGCGGAGGTCTTCCCCATACAACGTACAACCACCATCAACAGCCAGTGTAGTTTTACCAAATTCATCAGCTCCACTCAATCTTGCTCATTCACCACAACCAATCCAGTTTTTAGACACTGCCTAGATTCTGTTTCTCATTTTATCTGACTTCTCCAACGATTAAAGAATGTCTAGAGGGTATAAGTAAGTAAACTCGGATACCCACAAAGCAATGTCCCAAGTCTAAATTATCCAGTCTGTTTACTTAGTATATCTCAAGCTAGGGCAGAGTCATCAATTCCCCTAGTAGGCATCCAATCCTCAGCATGCTGGTATTGGGCTGTGCTACTGGCTAACTATCACAAGTAAGACATAACATTCTACCCATGAAGATGCTGACATGGGGTGAAGATAAAGTAGCCCATATGAATATGAGAAGTGTTACCACATTTAAAACTCCTTCAGCACCCTTGAAGTCTAACCTTCTTTTGCTTCTCTTGAACAACTAGGCACAGATGGAAAGTATGTCAAGAGAGTCATGGTTTTGCTCCCCTTCAAATGAGACTTGCAACAAATATGAGAGTAGAGACTTAAAACATACACCTAAATTCAGTCTTGAATTCTGAGGACTACAGAACAGAGTATTCCATCAGCTGGTGCTGCTTCAGTGTCTTATTTAGGGTTTTACTGCTGTGAACAGACATCATAACCAATGCTAGTCTTGTAAAGGGCAACAGTTAATTGGGGCTGGCTTACAAGTTCAGAGGTTCAGTTCATTGTCATCAAAGCAGGAGCATGGCAGCATCCGGGCAGGCATGCTGCAGGAGGAGCTGAGAGTTCTAGCTTCGCCTGAAAGCTGCTAGCAGAATATTGACTTCCAGGCAGTTAGGATGAGGGTCTGAACGCCCACACTCACAGTGACACACCTCCTCCAACAGGACCACACCTTTCTAATAGTGCCACTCCCTAAGCTGAGCATAGACAAACCATCACACTCAGGCTTTATAGTATAGTATCCTCCAGGAACAAATGGAGAACATCTTCCTCTTCCGCACTGTAAAAGACTGATGGGTATAGATCACTTTCAAACCTAATCCAAGGAAAGTCTCCCAGTTTTTCATGTATCAATGGCCCAAGCTGAGTCCAATGTGCAGCCAAGTTTAGAAAGCTCAACTCTAGGTCAATCTTTCCTCTTGAAACATCACCTTGCCTCAAATTCTTCAAGATAATTGCTACTACAAAGAGTTGCCTTAGTTGTCCTGGTTTCTAACTTAATGAGTAAGGTGTGGAAGAATAGGAGATGGCTCAATGGTCATGAAAATGAATGGCAATCTGCAAATGACAGGGGTGAGAAGGTGGGAACATCTCCAGTTTTAAGCAGACGCCTGGGATACTAGAGGCACCCAAGAATCAATGGGGTGACCTTAGCTATGACACGACACTGGAGATACGGAACCTGAAGAGGACACCTCCTGTATAGTCATGCAGGAACCCCAATGGAGCAAAAAGAAACTGACTCACCCACAAAACTTTCAACCCCAAATTTGTCCTGTCTACGTGTAATGCAGGCACAGGGAAGAGAGCAGAAAGTAAGGAGAGAGCCAACCAATAACTGGCCCAACTTGAGACTCATCCCATGGGCAAACGCCAGTCCCTAACAGTATTAATGATACTCTGTTATGTTTGCAGATAGGAGCATGTTGTCCTCTGAGATACTCCACCCAGCAGCTCACTCAGACAGATACAGACGCCCACAGCCAAACAGTGAATGGAGCTTTGGGACCATTATGGAAGAATAGGAGGAATGATTGCAGGCCCAAAGGGGATAGGAACTCCACCGGAAGACCAACAGAGTCAACTAACCTAGACCCTTAGGAATCTCAGAGTCCGAACCACCCACCAAAGCACATACATAGGCTGAACCTAGGCTGCCCCATTCGTATGTAGCAGACGTGCACCTTGACCTTTATGTGGGTCCTGAATAACTGGAACAGGAGCTACCCCTAAAGCTGTTGCCTGTATATGAAACATGTTCTACTAGCTGGGCTGCTTTGTCCGACCTCAGTGGGAGCAGAAGCACCTAACCTCATAGAGGCCTGAAGTGCCACTGTGGGGGATACCCAGGAGGGCTCCACGTGCTCAGAGGAGGAGTGAGGAATGGGGGCAGGATTGGGAAGGTGTGTAGGAGAGGGCAGTGAGCAGTGAGTGAGATGTAAAGTAAGGAAGGAAGAAAAAAAAAAGAAAATTAAAATTAAAGGTAGAACTTGTTACAGTAACAATACAGTAAGCACATTAAGGCTGTAAATCTGTGGACTGAACTCTGAGGATCAAAATTCTGAGGAATTCCAGGCTTCCCACAAGGCCCACGAAGAAGACTTCAGCTTAGATTTCACTGGCAAGAGTTAAGACATTAGGATCTCTGTATGAAGAGGGGCACAATACTAAACCACTTCATTGAGAATAACACCCCCCCACACACACACACACATTCATTGTGTCCCAAATAAAACTGGATTCTTCAGGAGCAAAAGCAGAGAGAATGGAGGGCCAGGGAGTTGGTGCTTTTCAACACATTTCATTGGTGTCAGGTGAAAACAGAATGATACTGTACCATTCCTTCTTACCCATCACTCTCTGCCATACCACTTGTACACTGTCAACTATGGCAAATAAAAATGCCCAGCTGTTGTTAAGCTTAAAGTTGAAGATAGCATAAAACCATAGTCCTGGATAGCATAAATTCTCTCAGTGTCTGACTGTGCTTCATGGGAGAGTAAATCATTCATTTCTCTAGTGTGTCCAAAGTAGATATGCTAACCATCTTTTACACACTTAGGAGCCCCCCTTTCTCTCTGTCTCTCTGTCTCTCTCTCTCTCCTTCCCTCTGTGTGTGTGTGTATGTGTATATGTGTGTGTGTATGTGTGTGTGTATGTGTGTATGTGTGTGTGTGTGTGTATGTGTGTGTGTATGTGTGTATGTGTTTTAAATAATATTAATGTTCATGGCATCTCATTGTTTCTGGTCAGTCAGTCCTTTTTTATGCAATATTGGTTCTAAAGTTCAAGAGTGATGGGAGAGCCAGAGAGAGCTGTGAAGGTTCTAAAGGCTGACCTTGGTGCTACTCATGCCGTCCAGGAATCCACTGGGGATTCAGTATAGACCACTTGTGATAAGAAGGGGCTGCATTGTAGTTTTCCCACTGTAGGCTAGGTAAAAGACATCATCTGCTGAATGCCCCACCCACCACAGGCACTGCCCGTGTATCCTAAGAGGAGAGGAGAGACAAGCCTTATTTAGGAAGACGGTGAAGCCTTGGATGTGGAATTAGCAGGTTCTTCTCCAGACAAGAGCCAAAGAAGGTTACTGTTGCCTCATTATATGGAGATTCTATTTTCTAAAGAATAGAAAATTTTCCTATCAGCAACTCAGTTGAAGTAAGCACATGTATGTGAGGCACAGCACACTTCCTTAAGAGAGTCTCCAGTGAGTTATCTGTGCCGGCAGGAAATGTGCCTCCGTTAGGACTCTCATCGCATCTGACTTGAGCCTTTCTCTCTCGAATGGCATTTCCTTCTGACTTTTTCCCTGTGACAAGATCTCTTGCAATTCTTGGCTCACGCATAGAGCTCCAGGGTTCAGAATCACTGCCAGTAGATTAGCAGAGCGACTGGCTGCGGGAGTGCATACCAGCCTAAAGTGCTCTAATACCCCTAATTCTCCTCCTGCCTTCTGCACACTGGGCCCATTTGGAATGATTGTAGTGCTTCCCATTTTTGTAATGGTGAGCTCTGAAAGGGAAGTGGGCCCTGAAATGCCTCAGTGCAGAGCAATTTGAAAAGATTTGAAAGCTTTTCCCTTGAAGCTACAAAGTGTCCTGAAAGCTTCTGATGGTTGGACTCTATTCTGTCTCGCATGGGTATCACCAAGCCCATACTCCATCACCTACACAGAAACTGAAAAATATCTGTCTTTATCATGAAGTCATTCCTACCACTTCAAATGACTCTATTCCACCTGTAAAAGCTGAAATTATTTTCACTTGAAGAAATTCAGGTCTGTGATTTTTTTTCCACTAAAAGACGGGAGGCTACCAGCAAAAATTATATATAAACATTGGTTTGCATCAAAAATGTTTTAAAATATACCTTGTTGTATATAAATAAAATGTGAGACTCTCTCTTTTGTGTGTAGACAAAAAACAGGAGGTATAGCAGTCCCCACAGTCTTGATGACAGTCAGTATTGCTCTTGTCTCTGAGTGAGTGGAGCGCTTATTGTTGTGATGTGGGACGATAGACAGCCACAATGACACTTACCACCCATTGGAGTGAGGTAGTAGCTGCAATTTCTTTGTTGCTCTGCCTTCTGAAACCTTCAGTCAGAATCAACCGTGCTTGTAACTTCATCCATAGAGAAGATTCATATACATGTTGTAATCTCTAATCATAAAATTTAGGATAATTACTTAAAAGAGCACACACTCTTGCCCTCCTAATCTTAAAAAGCTCAAATTTTAATTTGTTTTCTGTACCTTCATGAATCGGTCTAATGCTTTTTTATACATTCTATATTAAGTACTTCATCTAGTAATTGCTATAGAGTGCATTATATCATTTTAGTTAGAACCATTAACTCATTCAGTAGCCAATCAGGAACATTATTGAATGTCCTCAGCATGATGTGCTCTGTGACCATTGTAGTGGATGCAGCATCAAACAAAATTGGCATAGCTTCAGGCTTCCATGAACTCACATCTAGTCAGTCGATTGACTTCCTAAGAGTATACTTGGTCAACTACATTTCTTAATTATACTCTCCTAATAATTCATTTATTTCAAGCACTATCTAATTGTAATGAGGAAGGCTAAACAAGTAGAAATTCTTTAGTGTACAGGATGTGCTCCTCTTCTAAGTCTTCTGTGCTTTATCCTTATCCTTTATTTAGCTTTACAATTTTTTCACTTTTTTGACATTTGGTTCCGAACCAACAAATGCAGTTAATATTAGTTGTTTATTTATTCTTATCCCCTCAGTAGGCTGAGAGCTTTGCTCTTGGGCACAGAGAAATGGAGTTTCCTGTGAAATTCCTGGTATTCCTACATACATATTCATCAGATGCAGAGATCTCTATGAGAGATCAAGACATGTTGGGTGGATGGATGGATGGATGAATGGATGGATGGATGGATGGATTGATGGATTGGTGGATTGACAGATGGGTTAATCAGAAGATGAACAGGCAAGATGTGAGTGGGTGAATGGAGAGAGCACTATTAGAGAAAACTCTGCCACACTGGCACTTTAATGACATCCCTTATACAGCTTAGTTCACATGATTTCCTACTGACTCTAAACTGATTCTTTCATGAATGAAGAGTTTCCAACAAGACAGAACGGTTTTCACTCCACAGAGAGAGGAGGAGATACTTTTCTGGGAAGAGAAACTATTCATAGAATCTAGAAGACATCTCAATAAACACCCAGTTCGAATTCGTGCTATAAAAAAAATGTTACCTAAGAAGTAAAATATTCTCCCACAAATATTTGTACCCATCCCAGGCTTCCTTTCCATGTGTAGTAAGCACCACATTTATAAACAAGGAAAAAATGAGGGAACCTTAAGAAAGTCTTTGACAGTTGAGTGTACATGATAGTGGAAAGATAGTTCACCAGGCCTCCTGGAGGCAAGCCAGGGGTCTGAGCAGAAGGGTGGAGCACCTTGAATTTATATTTGCTTAAGAGGCTGCAGAATGTTTCTGCAGTACATGTGCCAGATGCTGTAGCTCTTCACCTGCCTTGGGCTAAAATTACACAGCCAGCCTCAACACAGAACTTCAGTGTGTTAGGAGAAAAAAAATTAGATCTGGGAGCATTCAAAATTTTGCTGAAACCATAAAAGATGCCTAGCTTGTAAACTAAGTGTTGGGGGAAGGTTAAATATCACCGAAGATCATTGGAGAAACTCATTTGTGTACCAAAGGAACAATTATTGGGGATTTTTTCTTTTTTTCTTAGATATTTTCTTTACTTACATGTTGTATGATATCTCCTTTACCAGTTTCCCCTCAGAAAAAAAGTAAAAAAGAAAACATAAATTTCCTCTCCCCTCCCCCTGGTCAGCAACCCATCCTCTCTCTCTTCCTGGCCCTGGCATTCCCCTACACTGAGGCATAGAACCTTCATGGGGCCAAGGGTCTCTCCTGCCCTGATGACCTACTATGCCATCCTCCGCTATATATATATATGCTGCTGGAGCCATTAGTCCCTCCATGTGTACTCTTTGGTTGGTAGTTTAATTCCTGGGAGCTCTGAGGGTACTAGTTAGTTCATATTGTTGTTCTTCCTAAGGAGCTGCAAGCCATTCAGTTCCTTGGGCTCTTTCTCTAGCTCCTTGATTGGGGACCCTGTGCTTAGTCCAATGGACGGCTGTGAGCCTCTACTTCCATATTAGTCGGGTACTGTCAGAGCCTCTCAGGAGACAGCAATATCAGGCTCCTGTCAGCCAGCACTTGCTGGCAAACACAATAGTGTCTGATGTGATGATTGCATATGGGAAGGATTTCCAGGTGGGGCAGTCTCTGAATTGTCCTTCCTTTAGTCGCTGCTCCGCAGTTTGTCTCTGCAACTCTTTCCATGGGTATTTTGTTTCCTCTTTTGAGAAGGACTGAAGTATTCACACTTTGGTCTTCCTGCTTCTTGAGTTTCTTGTGGTTTGTGGATTGTACTTTGTGTATTCAGATCTTCTGGGTTAATATCCACTTATCAGAGAGTGCATACCAAGTGTGTTGTTTTGATTGGGTTACCTCACTCAGCATGATATTCTCCAGATCCATCCATTTCCCTAAGAATTTCATAAATTCATTGTTTATAGTAGCTGAGTAGTACTCCATAGTGTAGATGTACCACACTTTCTGTATCCATTCCTCTGTTGAGGGACATCTGGGTCTTTCCAGTTTCTGGCTATTAGAAATAAGGCTGCTATGAACATAGTGGAGCATGTGTCCTTATTACATGATGGAGCAAATTCTGGGTATAGGCCCAGGAGTGGTATAGGTTGGTCTTCTGGTAGTACTATGTCCAATTTCTGGAGGAACCACCAAACTGATTTTCAGAGTGGTTGTACCAGTTTGCAATCCCACCAACAATGAAGGAGTGTTCCTCTTTCTCCACAACCTCTCCAACATCTGCAGTCACCTGAGTTTTTTATCCTAGCCATTCTGACTGGTATGAGGTGGAATCTCAGGGTTCTTTTGATTTGCATTTCCCTGATGACTAAGGATGTTGAGCATTTCTTTAGTTGCTTCTCAGCCATTTGGTATTTCTCAGTTAAGAATTGTTTGTTTAGCTCTCTGTACCCCCTTTTTTAATAGAGTTATTTGGTTCTCTAGAGTCTAACTTCTTGAGTTCTTTGTATATAATAGATATTAGCCCTCTATCAGATATAGGATTGGTAAAGATCGCTTCCCAATTTATTGGTTGCCATTTTGTTCTATTTACAGTGTCTTTTGCCTTATAGAAGCTTTCTAATTTTATGAGGTCCCATTTGACAATTCTTGATCTTAGAGCATAAACCATTGGTGTTCTGTTCAGGAAATTTTCCCCTGTGCCCATGTGTTTGAGGCGTTTCCCCACTTTCTTTTCTATTAGTTTCCATGTATCTGGTTTTATGTGGAGGTCCTTGATACCCTTGGACTTGAGCTTTGTACAAGGAGATAGGAATGGATCAATTTGCATTCTTCTACATGCTTACTGCCAGTTGACTCAGCACCATTTATTGAAAATGCTCTTTTTTCAACTGGATGGTTTTAGCACCTTTGTCTAAGATCAAGTGACCATAGGTGGGTTCATTTCTGGGTCTTCAATTCTATCCCATTGATCCATCTGCCTGTCACTGTATCGATACTGTGCAGTTTTTATCACAATTGCTGTATAGTACAGCTTAAGATCCAGGATGGTGGCAGGGACTGGAGCCTCTCAGCTTCTGAGGGACAGAGCTGGATCAGCGAACATCTCTGCCCCCTGCCTGCTAGGGGAGGACTTCCCCCCAAGGCCAGCTTCAGCCCAAGGACTCAGGTGAGATCCGCCATTTTTTCTCTGGGGTCTTGCTAGGGCAGGACCAGCCAGGAGGCATAGGCCTCAGGAAGTGCAGGGGAGTCTCAGAACTGCAGGGACAGGAGCCTCTCAGCTTCCGAGGGACAGAGCTGGATCAGCGAACATCTCTGCCCCCTCCCTGGGAGCACAGGGCTTCCCTCCAGGACAAGCTTCAGACCAAGTACTCAGGCGGGACCAGCTGGGAGGCACAGGCCTCAGGAGTGGAAGAGGAGTTGCAGGGCAGCAAGGAAAGATCAAGCTCTAAGACACCAAGAACTTCTAACACCAGAGATCAAGAGATGGTGAAAGGCAAACGCAAGAATCCTACCAACAGAAACCAAGACTGTTTGGCTTCACCAGAACCTAGTACTCCCAACTCAGCAAGCCCTGGATATCCCAAAACACCAGAAAAGCAAGATTTGGATCTAAAAACTCATCTCACAATGCTGATAGAGGAACTTAAGAAGGACATGAATAACTCCCTTAAAGAAATACAGGAGAAAATAGATAAAGAGATACAAGCCCTTAAAGAGGAAATAAAAAAATCCCATAAAGAATTACAGGAGATCACAAGTAAACAAATAGAAGCCCTTAAAGAGCAAACCCAAAAATCCCTTAAGGAATTGCAGGAAAACACAAACAAACAGGTGAAGGATCTGAATAAAACCATTCAGGACCTAAAAATGGAAGTAGAAACAATAAAGAAATCACAAAAGGAGACGACACTGGAGTTAGAAATCTTAGGAAAAAAGTCAGGAAACGTAGATGCAAGCATCACCAACAGAATACAAGAGATAGAAGAGAGAATCTCAGGGGCAGAAGATAACATGGACAACATTGACAAAACAATCAAAGAAAATGCAAAATTCAAAAAGACCCTAACCCAAAACATCCAGGAAATCCAGGACACAATGAGAAGACCAAACCTTAGGATAATAGGTATAGAAGAAAGTGAAGACCTCCAACTTAAAGGGCCAGTAAATATCTTCAATAAAATTATAGAAGAAAACTTCCCTAACCTAAAGAAAGAGTTGCCCATGAACATACAAGAAGCCTATAGAACTCCAAATAGACTGGACCAGAAAAGAAATTCCTCCCGCCACATAATAGTCAAAACACCAAATGCACAAAACAAAGAAAGAATACTAAAAGCAGTAAGGGAAAAAGGTCAAGTAACATATAAAGGCAGGCCTATCAGAATTACACCAGACTTCTCACCAGAGACTATGAAAGTTAGATGATCCTGGGCAGATGTCATGCAGACCCTAAGAGAACACAAATGCCAGCCTAGACTACTATACCCAGCAAAACTCTCAATCACCATAGATGGAGAAACTGAAGTATTCCATGACAAAACCAAATTCACACAATATGTTTCCACAAATCCAGCCCTTCAAAGGATATTAAATAGAAAACCCCAACACAAAGAGGGGAACTACATCCCTGAAAAAGCAAAAATGTAATCTTCCAACAAAACTAAAAGAAGATAGATGCATGAATGGAATGCCAGCTCTAACTACAAAAGTAACAGGAAGCAACAATTACTTTTCCTTAATCTATCAACATCAATGGACTCAACTCACCAATAAAAAGACATAGACTATCAGATTGGGTACGTAAACAGGACTCAACATTTTGTTGCATACAGGAAACCCACCTCAGTGATAAAGACAGACACAACCTCAGAATAAAAGGCTAGAAAACAATTCTCCAAGCCAATGATCCCAATAAAAAAGCTGGAGTAGCCATTTTAATATCGAATAAAATCGACTTTCACCCTAAAGTGATCAAAAAAGATAAGGAGGGACACTTTATATTCATCAAAGGTATGATCTACCAAGATGAACTCTCAATTCTGAACCTCTATGCTCCAAATGCAAGGGCATCTACATTCATAAAAGAAACTTTACTAAAGCTCAAAGCACACATTACAACGCACACAATAGTAGTGGGTGATTTCAACACCCCACTCTCTGCAATGGACAGATCAT
>JADRCD010120353.1:0-16256 GCA_019843815.1 Montemys delectorum
CTCCTCCTCCTCCTCCTCCTCCTCCTCCTCCTCCTCCTCCTCCTCTTACTATTGTTCTTAGGTTTGGTCTTTTCATCCAGATTTCCTGGATGTTTTGTATCATGAACTTTTTAAATTTTGTATTTTCTTTGGCTGATACATTGATTTCTTCTGTTTTATTTTCTATACCTGAGCTTTTCTCTTCCATCTTCTGTTTTCATTGGTAATGTATATGTCTGTAGTTCTTGAACTCTTTCTTAGGTTTCCCATCTCCAGGATTGCATCATTTGGCTTTTTCTTTCTTGTTTCCATTTCCCTTTTCAGGTCTTGGACAGTTTTATTCATATCCCTTACTTGTTTGTATTTTCCTGTATTTCTTTATATTTCTTTGCTTTCTCTTTTAATGCTGCTACCCATTTGAATGTATTTTCTTGCATTTCCTTAAGGGATTTTATTCATGTCCTCTTTAAAGACCTCTATCATCATTATAATACTAGATTTAAGATCCTCTTCTTGTGCTTCACTTTTATTAGGATATTTAGGGTTTGTTGTAGCAGGATAGCTGGGCTCTGGTGGTGCTATATTGCCCTGGGTCTTGCTGATTGTACTCTTGTTTGTTTGTTTGTTTTGTTTTTTGAGACAGGGTTTCTCTGTGTAGCCCTGGCTGTCCTGGAACTCACTCTATAGATCAGGCTGGCCTCGAACTCAGAAATCTGCCTGTCTCTGCCTCGCTGATTGTACTCTTAAGCTCTGTTTTAGGCATCTGGTTTTCCCTGGTATTGGCTGGATAATCCTGATGGCAGTAGGACTTCTAGAGTTGAGGGCCAGACAGTGGAGATCAGAGTATCCTACTCTGTTGACTGTGTCCTAGCAGACCCTACTCTGCGGGCTATGTCTGAGGCAGACCCTACTGTGCAGGTTGTGTTTCAGTCAGACCCAGCTGTAGTGGTATGTGGGTCCAATTTTGCAGACTGTCCCAGCCTGACCAGCTGGGAGTATGGGTGTATCCAACTAGGATGGTGGTTCAGCAGGGTGCCAAGCTGGTTAGTTTTGGGGTCCCTTATGGGTTCCATGGGAGATAGGGGTGGATGCTCTTGGGTTCCACAAGGCTCCTCCAGACAGGATTGCCAGGGCATAGGCTAGACAGTGGGACTCCAGGGATTGCTCGTGCCACTCACCTCTTCTGGTTCCCCCAACTGGACCTTCTTTTGGTTTTCTTAATTTAAATTACAACATATGGATCCTTTATTAATATGAGCTTTTTCATTTTTTTATATTCATATATTTCATGTTTTACATTTATATGTTTATATAATAGATTCATAATATATAAATATAATTATATATTATATATGTGTGTATATATATTTATACATACATATACATACACAAACACACACACACAGTTTTTTTTTTTTACAATGTTATGAATTTATTGAAAATAAACTTTCCAAGAAATTCAACACAGTTTTACATTCATATCTCCAGTACTATGACAAAGCCTTTTCCCTAAAAAAACACTGATGGGAACTATCACTATCCTTTCTAAGAAAAGACATACTCTTTGAAAGGATAAACACACAAATGCATACTTATAGTCCTTGGGATTGAACCCAGAGTCTCATGCATGCTAAGCAAGTACTCTATTAGTCAGTTACATTTTCAACTTTTGAAAAACATATGAATTTTTCATATATTAGTATTGTTTTGTAGGGTTAAGCTACCAAGTATCTTATTCCCAAAACCATGTTCAGCCATAAATTTCTGGCTTTATCACCACAATTTAAGTTCATTTTTAAAAGTTAAAAGTAAAAAAAATATTTTAGGTAAAATATCAATGAGGGAATTCTGTTATTTTTAAATCTTTATAACAGAGAGAAGAAGTATATAATGTCTTTCCCTATATCAAACTTATGAGCACATCATAAACAATTATAAACCTTTTATGAAGAAACAAATTAGTAATTTCAAGTTGTATTTGATTTTCTGGTTGACATATTCATTAGCTTTCTTGAGCACCATATACCCACTGCTCACTCCCAAGGAGTTCACACTTGGTATTGATCTTATTCTATACCACAACCAAGCCAGTGCAGTATACCATCATCACTCTATCATATTTTCTTTCAGAATTATTTGCCAGCTCTAAGTTAGCATTCTTTAAATGCATCCAGTTAGCCTTAAATTATGGCCCCACTTGCAAGTTTTTTTTTTTTTTTAATTAGGTATTTTCTTTATTTACATGTACATTTTCCCTTTCCCATTTTCTCCTCCAAAACAAACAAACAAACAAAAACAAGAACAAACCCCTTTTGCCTCCCCCCTCCCAATGCCTGTCATCCCACCCTCTCCCACTTATTGGCCCTGGCATTCCCCTACACTGGGGCACAAAACCTTCACAAGGCCGAGGTCCTTTACTCCTATTGATGATCCAATTTGCAATCCTCTACTATATACCTGCTGCCAGTACATTCAATCCAACCCTGTACAGTCCTTGATTGGTGGTTGGGTCCCTGGGAGCTCTGAGGGTACTAGTTAGTAATTGTTGTTCGTCCTAAGGGGCTGCAAACCCTTCAGCTCCATAGAACCTTTCTCTAACTCCTTCATTGGGGACCGTGTACTCAGTTCAATGAATGGCTGTGAGCCTCTACATCTGTATTAGTCAGGTATTGTCAGAGCCTCTTAGGAGATAGCTATATGCTTGTCCTTCCTTCCGTCTCTGCTCCATAGTTAATCTCTGCCACTCCTTCTGTGGGTGTTTGATTCCCCTTTTTAAAGAAGGAATGAAATGTCCACCTTTTAGTCTTCCTTCTTCTAAAGTTTCTTGTGGTTTTTTTGAGACAAAGTTTCTATGTGTAGACCTGGCTATCTTGGAACACACTCTTGACTAGGCTGGCCTTGAACTCACAGAGATCCACCTGCCTCTGCCTCCAAGGTGCTAGGATTAAAGGCATGTACCACCCTCCCCAATTTATATATTTATACAATATGTTATATAATATTTATAAAATTTATATAATTTTCATAACAAAAATTCTCATAACTATGTTCTTTCTTTATGCACTATTCTTTCTAAAACCATGTTTTCTTACTTGTATTGAAAGAATGAATAAAATTTACTATCTTAACAATCTGCAAGTTTGGTGTTCTGCAGTTTTAAGTGTCTTCAAATTGTTTCATACTGTATCTTTTTAAAAATGGGTTTTTTGCTTTAGTTTTAAAAACTAAAATCCTGTGTTAACCACACATTCATTTCCCAGTTTCTTCCCTGCTCCTCAGCATTGTTTCTTTTCTCTGTCTTTAACTGTAGTAAATACTTACTTGTCTTTATGGCTTTTTCCCCCCATGCATTAAAGTTTTGAAGGTTTTTTCAGTTGTGGCAGGGACTGTCATTTCATAGACAAAATAATATTTACTGTAGATATGTAATTTCATTCATTCTACTTATTCATCTTCATATTTTGCTTTTATTATAGGTTATTGTTCTTTTTATCAAATTTCTTTGTCAGGTTTTAGCTTATTTGGGACCATAAACCATTGGCCTAGCTTGTACTTTTGAAGTTACATAGTTGTATCGTCTACCTATGTTTTGAAGCTATATTGATGATTTATACCTTGTTACTTTATTCATTTGGAAATCTTTTGATTTGTTTCCTTAGATATTTAATTGATTGAAAGGTTTAAAAGGATTGAGAACTTTGTCAATTGAATAATTACAAATCATTAGGCTTACGTTCTTTCCTGATAGCTTCCAGACTCTGTTCCTCAGCCTAACTCAGGGCACCTCATGTTGCCCCAGGGCATGGGATGTTATAACTCAGTTGAGAGGACCTTAGTCTGTTAGGAAAGTGAGAGGAAAATCAGGCCACACCATCCACTTCTGCTGCTGACATCTGCTTCTAATACAGCATTGGTAATATGCTAAAAATTAAAGACGTGTTGTATGATTATTGTTTGTGATTCCCTTGGTAACAAATATAGGCAGCTTTTCTCCTTTGTGAATTGTTCATATGTGTTAGGTGTAATTAAGTCCAAATGAAAGTGAATTGTATTGCTGAGGAAAGTTTAAGTAGTTGATTTTTTTCTACCATTAATCCTCTTAGATTATTTATTTAATTTGTTAAGTAAGTTTTATTTTGTTCCTTGAATTTTGCAAAAATAATGAAAAATCTTAACAGAAATTTCAAACTGTACATTTGTATTTAGGGAACACTCTTCCTGAAACCATATATTATTTTTTTAACATGACAAACTAGTGTATTCTGTTTTTTTCCCTTTGATACCGGAAAACTGTCTGCTTTCTTTAAAATATTTTATATTGGAACTAGAGATAAATACATGAAGTGAAATGAAAGCATATACAAATATTCACAAACACAAGCATGAGTAGAGAAAAGATAGAAAATAGTTTAAAACAGGGTGCTTAATTCAGGGAATGGCAGGGAAGGAGAGGGAGTAGAGAACGGTCGGAGGCTAAAATGATTAGATGAGGAAGAAGAAAGAAGAATGGAGTGGGTCAAGACAAGGAGAAGGCTGAGGGCCCAGGGAGTCTTGTCCTCACACATAGTGTGGGAGTAGTTACCTTTAGTGTCTTAGAACAAAGACTTGATGTTTGATTAGCTATTCTGGGAACTAGGTTTACTGCTGAGCAAGCAGGTTACTGGTGCATCCAGTGGGGTTCTCAGAGACCTCGTAGGGACTGATCTCAAGAACAATTCCTTTCTAGTTAGTACAGTAGGTTATGCTGCCAAACTTGAATCAAGCATATTTCCTTTGTACCACATTGTCCAACTTCTATATAAACTCATGTTTTTGTATTTGTCATATATCCCGTAACTTAGTTAACTCTTACTTCATGTAGTGAGTTCACATAGTAAGTTGATGTTCTTAGATGTAATAATCTATGCTATTGCTCTCTATACATATTTCAGCTATTGTCATATAAAATTTGTATGTACTTAATCATACTTCTTGATATCTTACAAATAATAGTTTCACTCATTTCTTGTTTTTATCTTATGTGACTTTACAGCAAGTACAAATTCTTTTAAACTTTGTGATATATAAAGCAGGCATCAAATTTATGAGAAACCTGCTTCTGCTAAAGATTAAATGAGAGGATAAGTACTGCAGTGCAGTGGTGGGAGCCACTGCAGCCAGGGCTGTGGAGTTAGCTATGCTAGTGTTATTTCCATCTTCGCTGAGAACTTCACTGCTTCTTGAGTTATACAATTCTCTGTTTTAGTTTTAGAAGGGCACATGCCTTTAATCCCAGCACTTGGGAGGCAGAGGCAGGTGGATTTCTGAGTTCGAAGACAGCCTGGTCTACAGAGTGAGTTCCCAGGACAGCCAGGGCTACACAGAGAAACCCTGCCTCAAAAAACCAAACCAAACCAAAACCAAAACAAACAAACAAAAAAAGAAATAGTTTAAAAATTCAAATCCTGGTTTCTAATACTTTAAGAAAAGTCCTTAGCATTTTAATTTCGTCTTAATTATTTTTCTTTTGCTGTGGTACAACTCTATAACCAAGGCAACTTATGAAAGAAAATGTTTATTTTAGAGTTTAC
The DNA here is from genome assembly GCA_019843815.1 of Montemys delectorum. Classification (NCBI taxonomy): domain Eukaryota; kingdom Metazoa; phylum Chordata; class Mammalia; order Rodentia; family Muridae; genus Montemys; species Montemys delectorum. Next base: position 5,550 of record JADRCD010120353.1, read on the forward strand.
AGTTTCAGAGGATTAGAATCCATGGCCACCATGTTGGAGCAGGAAGCCAGCAGTCAGGCATGGCAGTGAAGAAGTAGCTGAGAGCTTATATTCTGATCAACAAGCAGGAAGCACAGAGAGCTAACTGCAGATGGTGTAAGGTTCCAAGCCAGCTCCCTGTGACACACTGCTTTCAACAAGTCCACACTGCGAATCACTTCCAAGCAGCTCCACCAACTGTGGGCCAAGTCTGCAAACTCAGGGGAGTGGAGGATGCTCCTATTCAAACTACTAGTTTTATTTACTTTATTTGATCTGTTTTAAGGAACAGGATGAGAAAACATTTTCCTAAGATTCATCTTGTCTCTCTGCCTCCCTCTCCTTCTTTCTTTTAGAAATGGTCTCTCTCATGTAGGCCAGGATGGCCTCAGACTTCTTTTATAGACTAAGATGATCTTGAATTTCTTTTCTACCCTTACCCCCAACCCACCCACTGGGATTACAGGTATTTGCCTCTACATCTGATTTATGTTGTACTGGGGATCAAAACCAGTGCTTCCTGCATATTTGGTAAACAATCTACCAACTAGCCTATACTTCCAGCTGAGATGAGGTGTTTCCTGTAGGTTATATGGGCCACACATTTTTTTATTGGATATTTTATTTATTTACGTTTCAAATGTTATCTCCTTTACTGGTTCCCCAACCCCAAAACCCCCCATCCCATCCCCCCTCCTCCTGCTTCTATAAGCGTGTACCCCCACCCATTCACCCACTCTCGCCTCCCTGTCCTCACATTCCCCTACATTGGGGCATCGAGCCTTCAGAGGACCAAAAGGCTCTTCTCCTATTGATGCCTGACAAAGCCATCCTCTGCTACATATGCCGCTGGAGCCGTGGGTTCTTCCATGTGTACTCTGTGGTTGGTGGTTTAGAGCCTGGGAGCTCTGGTTGGTTGATATTGTTGTTCTTCCTAAGGGGTTGCAAACCCCTTCAACTCCTTCAGTTCTTTCTCTAACTCCTCCATTGGGGCCCCTGTGATCAGTTCAATGGTTGGCTGAGAGCATCCACCTCTGTATATGTCAGGCTCTGTCTGGCAGAGCCTCTCAGGAGACAGCTATATCAGGCTCCTGTCAGCATGCACTTCTTGCCATCCACAAAGTGTTTGCATTTGGTGACTGTATACGGGATGGATCCCTAGGTGGGGCAGTCTCTGGATGGCCTTTCCTTCAGTCTCTGCTCCACACTGTGTCTCTATATTTGCTTCCGTGAGTATTTTGTTACAACTTCTAAGAAGGACCGAAGCACCCACACTTTGGTCTTCCTTCTTCTTAAAAAGGTTTTAAGAGAACAGTATTCGTTCAATTGAAGGAGAAAAATCATCTGGATTAGGGAAAAATTACGTATTCTCAATAAATGCCAAAACATAGTAAAAATCAACAGTTTCTCAACTACATTAGTTTTAAAAAGTATATAAAAACAAAACTAAAAATTTGACAGAAAAATTCTGAACCTTTTAATAATAGATATTATTCAGTGTTTTATATCATACTTTAATAAAGTTAAAAATTGAAATGATCACAGTTACACAGATAGAGAAGTAGAGAAGTATATCTTATTTTGCTGTTTTAGTTATTTGCTTAGTTAGCCTGTTTGTCTGGTGCTCTGGTTGGCTAACTTGCTTGCAGGAAATGTGACAGTCTATAGGAGGAACTGGTTTGTCCCCACCCTCACTATCTGCTAAGGTTGCCTGCATTCCAAGTGGTGCTTTGGGCTACTTTTTAGTTTTGCTGATTATTGTCAGTGATGTGAACTACATGTCATTAAATGAAAACACAGTTATTTAGAAGTGTATTTAATTTGTTTTTTATTGACTTTAAGCTAATTAGGTTGTTCCTGTGCTGACTTGGGTAATTAAGTATTATTTCGGGAGCCCTGAGCTCCATGTTAATAAATTATGAATACATTGTTTTTCATTGAATATTCAGAAATTTCAAAATGACTGTGGAAGATACTGCTGGTAGAGCTCTGGAGGATGGGGTAGGAAAGCAACAGAAGCGTGATAGCTATGTAATCTGAATAGCCTGCCCTGCTACCTGACATGGTGAATGGTCCAGCATCATAGAGCTGAGACACAAGAGATGTGTGGGAGAGAGGGAGGGCTAGTGAGTGGTTAGATGGATTCAGTGTGCTGGAGCCCTGACCTTTCCTGTTACAGCTAAGCCTGACAGTGTTCAGAGCTGAGGCCAGGACAGTTTCCGGAGAGGGACTGCCACTCTCAGAGATGACGTCAACATGCTGTCACTTAGAAGGTAGATCATAATTCACCACTTGAACTGTGAAGCAGACAAGAACTAAAGTTGATAGAGCAGATGCTGTCAGGACGACAGGCCAGTTAGGAGTTGTAGAGAGAAGTGTCCCAGGTCGTGAGCTTTGTAAAGAACAACAGGATTGTATTTCTGTTGACTTTAAGGGGACTTTTATCAGAGTCATTTTTAAAAATCAAAAGCAGTTGAATTTTTTTCTTTGCTTTTGTATAATCACAGTGAATAAGGAAAGGCACTAGACAGAGTGAGGAGTTCAGCCCACTGTTGGGTTTAGAGAGTGCCTGACACACTCAGTAACAGCTGTCCAAGGGTAGACTGGCACCACCTGACTGACGCTAGTGTTAGTGCTTAGGACTTAGGCTCGACTTAAAGTGTGTTGAGATGCTTGTTTTCTCTTTCTTCAAGTGGAAATTGGAGGTACTGAAACTGAATTTGTTTTTAAAATGGATTTTGTGCTAATATATCACTTCTTATGCTATATTTACCACTTGCTTGGTCAGTATTGGTTGAATATCAGTTCTGCTTTTAAGCACTGAGAATTCAACTGTGAATAAGTCAGAAGCAGCTTATTACAATGTATCTTAAAGTTGATAGTTATGATTGAGTGTGGATACTTACAAACATTCTTTTGATGTTTTTCTCAGATTTATTTACTTCAGTTGCCATCTAATGTGTGATAGAGTATTTAGCAAAAATGTATTTATGTATGTGTATCATTTAGCTTCTAACAGCTTTATGCACTTAATACTTACTCTACAGTATCTCTCAGCCTGTAAGGGCTGTGTTAGGTCAGGAGTTAGGCTTAACATGATTTGCTAGGCCTTTATTCTAAAAGTGCTGTGAAGCCACCACTGTGCTTCTTGGGTCCCTGCACCTTTAAAGGACTATGACACAAAAGGTTGGCCACCCTGCTAAGACATTAGTGGTGATTTTTGATTAGAAGTTGATATTTAAATCTTCCCATCTGGTTCTGTTGTTTAAATGATTCTGGTTCAACAGAGCAAAACAAAAAGTCAAGTGATTTCAATCACTTTGGTACCTGTAATTGTATGTAAACAGTCAAGTCTAACTATGAATTCCCACATCTTTGGTGCAACTGCTCTTTGTGGGAAATGGGACTTTAATGTGAATATGCAGTAAATCTTAACCATAGAGGCACATACAGGTTTCAGTGTAATACAGAGCAGGAAAGAGACACAGTTAAATGTCTTTCATAAACAACATGGGTTACCATAATAAAAGCATGGCTTGTAAATATAAGAAGAAAGGAGCGATTATATCTATTGTTAAATAACAGAATAAATCAAAACTTAAAAGTATTTTGAAGAACAGAATAGTTTGAATTCAAAAAGATAAAATTAGATCTGAATGAACTTTGACTGTCTGTCCACGCTTGCTTTCACAGTGAAGCAGCATAGTCAGGGAAGTTTGACTGCCTGGACACATCAGTTCCAGCAGCCATACAAAAGCATTTAGGAATATTTGGAATTTTAAAAGATCTTTTTTTTTTGAGATAGAGTTGTACACCATAGCCAAGGCTACAGTGTGTAAGCTTGGGCTGGCTCCAACTCACAGATATCTACTTATTTTTTCTTTCTGAGAGCTGGGATCACACCTTTGATCCATCCAGCTTGGCTTCACAGTAAACAATGTATGATCTTGGACTGTTGTACTTTTTAATGGACAACAGAATTAAATTCTTTTCTCAAAGTAAGAATGAATAACTGAGTAGACATTATTGGTCCATTTTATATTAATATTTATATCCCAATGTACCCAACATTTTATTTATTTTTTTATGTTTTTTTTTTTTTACAATCCAGCCATTGCCTCCCTCTTCCCCTGCAACGTGCCTGGTTTCTTCTTGTCAAGAGTAGACAGTGAGATGCTTTAGAGTTGTATTGCAAAATACAAACTCCTTGTCAGTGCCACATAGTCCTTCCTTAGGCCTTTCCAGGTGGGGCAGGGTAGGCCTTCTCACTTACACTGGTTGGCGGGCACCACGCAGCCCGTCCCTGCCTTCTCGGCCGGCGCTGCAGGCGCTCCTAGCTTCCTGCATGCTCACTGCTGCCTTCTGCACAGGAGATCTGCTGGTTGGTTCCTAATTTTATTGTATGTCTTTAATATAGATAAATTCCACAGTTCGACTAACTGTAGTGAACATCACAGCATAGAAGATAATCTGTACCCTGTGGCTACTTTGAAAGAGGTGATGGTCTGTCTTTCCTGACATCTTCATTATCTGGTGCCTTCTGTTCTCATTGAGCTCTAGTGATGGGTGATTTGTCATGTCTCCTGTGCAGTTGTTGAAAGTGAATACAGTACACAGTTTTAGGACCTCCCTGCTTCCATATCGAGCATTTGGTATGTAAGTGATTTAACAGTCATGCAGTCAGGATTTTCAGAGTAAATAATTTCCATTCCCATTACTGTCTCCTTGCATTCACAAGTGTATGCAAGAACATGATACTCTTCTCATGGATTTAGAGAAGCTAAAACACCAAGTTAAAATGTCAAGCTAATTAAAACATTTCAAGACTTCAGTTTTTGTAGTCATAGTTTTAAATTTATAATACGAGCAATTCCACAACTAATTAATTAGAAATTTTTATACAATTTTTATATGAATTTTTATACAAATGTACTAATTTTTTAATGTATGGTTTTATGTTTATTTTCATATGAACTATTATTTTAAGCCAATAACCATGTTAGTGAGCAGAATTTAAAAATAATATGTCAAGTTTTTACATAATAAATTATAAAAACTTTAAAGTGAATATAACTGATAAAATATTAAAAAAGAATCCTTCTTTCAACTCTTGAATATGTCTTTCCACTATCCAGTTTATCATATGCCTAGTTACATGGAAGTTTCTGTTAATTTGAGACTCTAATGTTGAAACTTTATAGCTTGGCATCATCTTTATGTATGTGTGTTTGTGTTGGGCAAATCACTAGTGTAATTTTCTTATGTACACTTCCTATAAATAAAAAAAAACCTACAGATTTTAGAATACTTGCTATCCTTTTTCAAAGAATGTGCATAATCTGTCTCAGTAGGCCATAAACCAAACCAAACGAACAAAAACCATTTGCGTTAGGAGGGACAACCAGTCTTACACCAGAGAATTTTCCTCACAGTCAACAGAAAGTGCATTTAAGTTGGAATTTCCAAATTTGATATATAAGAATGAGATTAAAAAAAAAAAACCTTGGCTTTTAATGATATGGTTGATGTTGGGCAAAATGAGTCAGGCTGCAGTGCTCTTAGCCACTGTGTGACCCACCCAGCGGCCATCACGGCCACTTCTTCCTGCCGGTTTTCTTTTCCTCTTTTTTTTTTTCTTTTTTAAACTAATTGGCTCATGTTTAGTTTACTGAAAGTCATCTGGACTCAGTACAAAGCAAGTGACCTGCATTGAGTTAGTGTAATTGTAACACAAACAGAAGATCGCATAGTTTTGGTCTTACACAGGAAAGGAGAAAGTTGGAGAGATTTTCCTGTTTGATAAATAGAGACTGAAGCTACGGGGCCCAGACTTGCTTCATACTTGATTTTACCTTCATGGTTTTTGTTAGACTAGTATTTGGATTTTTAGGTACTTGTTCCCTGTTAGAAAGATTGTTTTTCCTTTTGAAACTCCTATAAATGTTTTTTTCTATTAATCCTTCAAATGCTGTATATTCAGTTGTGAATCTAATTCCTCTTTAATCATAGTTAATATTGTCTAAAACAAAAGTTCTGTTGGGAATTGGACATCATTTTGTCTTTACCACGAGTAACATTGAAGCATATTTTCAAATGCTATTTTAATTAGCTTTAGGTAGTCTATATTACATTCTGTTTAAGAGAATTAATAACTATTTTCCAAGAATAAATAGAGCTAAAGAATTCAAATATAATTTTAAATAATGTATTTTTTAAAAGAAGGATTTAACAAAATGCCTAGCCTTGAAAATATGCATACAATTAGCTTTTTATAGACTGAGCAGTTTATTTCTTAGGAATGAATGTATATATATATGTATATATGTATATGAATATATATACATACACACACATATATACATATACACATATATGTATGTATATACATATACACATGTGACAATGAAATAAAAGGCCATGTGTTTGAAAGAGAGTAAGAAGGAGGTATTTGGAGAGAAGAAAGAGAAGGGAGAAATGATAGGATTATATTATATTCTCAAAAGTAAAAGAAATAATAGTAAAAATTTATATGATCTGAAGAAAAACCAGAGTATATATTTTATAATTTTAATTATATGTCCTTGATCTAATAATTAAGTTTTATTTGACAAAGGAGCTAAAACCATACAGTGGAAAAAAGACAGCATTTTCAACAGATGGTGCTGGCTCAACTGGCAGTCAACATGTAGAAAAATGCAAATCGACCCATTCCTTTCTCCTTGTACAAAGCTCAAGTCCAAGTGGATCAGGGACCTCCACATCAAACCAGATACGTTGAAGCTAATAGAAAATAAAGTGGGGAAGAACCTCGAGCAAATAGGCACAGGGGAAAATTTCCTGAAGAGAACACCAATAGCTTCTGCTCTAAGATCAAGAATTGACAAATGGGACCTCTTAAAGTTGCAAAGCTTCTGTAAGGCAAAAGACACTGTAAATAGGACAAAACGGCAACCAACAAATTGGGAAAAGATCTTTACCAACCCTATATCTGATAGAGGGCTAATATCCAATGTATACAAAGAACTCAAGAAGTTAGTCTCCAGAGAACCAAATAACCCTATTAAAAAATGGGGCATAGAGCTAAACAAAGAATTCTCTACTGATGATCACCAAATGGCTGAGAAACACCTAAAGAAATGTTCAACATCCTTAGTCATCAGGGAAATGCAAATCAAAACAACCCTGAGATTCCACCTCACACCAGTCAGATTGGCTAGGATAAAAGACTCAGGTGACAGCAGATGCTAGAGAGGTTGTTTTAAGTTTTATTTGACATTCTAAGTTATAGTCTCTGTATTTGTACCCTTATAACACTGTAGGTTAAAGTATAAGAACTATTACAAGGCTCAATTCTTCGTGGATATCAAGCTTGTAATTTTAGCTTGTACTTTTTCTTTCAGTACTTATTGAGGTCTTCCTGTCCTTAGGTTTATGTGTGTGTGACAGGGGTGTGTTGGAGAGGGAAGGCGGGGCCAAGGTAGTCAGAGGAACAAGGAATGTCAGCCTTAAGGCACCTTCCACTTGATGCCTGTGGTGGGAGTTCTTATCATCTGTAGTCCCTGTAGCCCCTCTCCTATAGTATTTCCCTTCCCTACTAAGTTGTGTCTCAGGAGAACAGGTACTGGCTCCCATTTCCTAATTTTTAGTAACATCATTGGTGTCTAGTGGCTAGCATGAAACAGACTCAAATATTAATTAAAAGTATTAAAAGGAATGGGATCTATTTAAATTAGTATTTAAAAATCTATATTCTAAATACCATTTAAGTACTAAATAATCCAATACATGTTTGTGTAGTATAATTGCAGTGGTAGAGTCTAGCTGTTCTACTTACTGTTATATCGCTTAAAGGAAGGTAATTTCTACATATGTCATAACGAGAATAAAAACAGTCTTTATCATGAAGAGTAACTAGGTTTAATGAGATAACTCATGTAAAGTTCTTCAGGAGAATTGTCCACACACATCTTGATTTTCTCTTTATTATTTTAGAAGTTTTTTTGGAAACATAGAACATATATGGATTTATATGTGGTTTTATATTGAGAATACCTAAAAAAGGCAATATGCCAAGAGGATGTTGAGAGTTGAGTAATTAGATAATAGCCCAGGCAAAGATTCTGTAAGCTATGTTAAGACATTTTTGAAGCCGGATGGTGGTGGCGCATGCCTTTAATCCCAGCACTTGGGAGGCAGAGGCAGGCTGATTTCTGAGTTCGAGACCAGCCTGGTCTACAGAATGAATTCCAGGGCAGCCAGGGCTACACAGAGAAACCCTGTTTCGAAAAACAAACAAACAAACAAACAAAAACCAAACAAACAGACAAGACATTTATGGTTCAGAAATGCTGGAGAGAGACTGGTGAGTACATGAGGGCAGGGAGGGTCACAGCCTAGGTGAACCGCCAATTAGTGTGTGAAGATTAGTGTGTGAGGAGAGGAAGGAGAGGCTAAAAGGCAGGTTACTGGGTCATCAGGCACTGTCAGCTTTGTGTTGTGACAGTGGTAATAACTGTTATGTCATTATTAGTAATAATTGTGAACAATTTTTCCTGATGATATACCACATACCAGGTGTTTCTGTGTTAATCTTGGTTTGATGGCTGGCATTCTAAAGGCTTGCTCTCTCTCCAGCAGTCTCTAGGAGCTTGTCAGAAATATGAGCTCATCTCTGGCCAAGAATTTGAAATTCTCAGAGTGAATTTTGTGGTGTGCATTGAAACAAGAAAACTCAGTTGCATAATAAAAATTTAAGAACTGTTCTTATGTATATTCCTATATACTAAGTTTCTGAGCAGCAAACTCCAGAACTATTATCTTGTTGTATAGAAGGCAGAGTAACCTGATGGCTGAGAACACAGGCTTTGGAGTTAGACTGTCTGGGTTCAGTTTACAGCTCTACCCTACATTTTCAGAGTATATAAGAACATTACTTAAACTTCTGATCCTTTAATTTTCTTGTGAAATATAAGATGGAGAAATATTTCCTCCTAGGATTCTGGTGAAAATAAAAGAGATGGTTCTTTTTAGGGTATTTAGTACTTTACCCTGTAAATCAATGTATTATATACATATATGTCTAAACATATATAGTGAAAACTTAGAAAGAATTTAGAAATATCATAAAAAGGGAATGTTCATCATTGAAAGTCTCAGGTCAGTGCTTCTTTGGGCCTTCCACTCCATTGCTCTCTTTCTCTTCCTGTTTGCTGGAATGGTACCTGCTTCCCTTCTGTCTGCCCCACCTTCCTTTCCACTCTCATGGAACCTCCCAGAATTAGGTGCCTCTGGCTGCAGCTCCTCCTTCTTCTCCTTGAGTAGACTTCAGCTCTTTTTATCCACTGCACTCCTGCCATTGTTTACGGAAGGTCTATTTCCCATCCTTATGTCTTTTGACTTTTTTGATATCACATTTCTTGATTTCCTCCACCCCTATGACTGTCAATCTTGAGTCCTATACTCATTTTTAGTTCCTCTCTAGATAATTATTTTTCTATACTGTTGAGACACTTCAAATCTAATATTCATACATTTGTTTTAACCTTTAATTTAATATCTAATATTGTTTTTAATACAACAGTTGCCAAAGTGAAGAGTCTGGAAATTAGCTTTTGTCTAACTTCCAGTTTTATTAGTCAACAAGTTCTATTGACATTTTCTCCCTGCCCAGTCCCCATAGCTAGAGATACTTCAGATTTCCATTACACAACACTTACTAAATGTATTACTCCCTTAAGAGTTCTTTATTTCCATTTTTCAGACTTCGTATTTTTCCCTCTGCATTTCTACCTCACTCTAACTAGTATTCCTCCATCTTGTCTTGTTCAGAGTGATTTTCACGACACTGCTAGATTTATCGTCCTAAGTCACACAGATCACACTGTTCTCTTCACAACCTCTGCATCAGGAAGCAGTCTCTCAGCTCAGAGGCTAGTCAGTAGTCAAACTCTTAAGCGTGTTACAGTAGGCTCTGAGTGCCTTCCTGTTTACATGCCATCTTCCTGTTTATGTTCCATGGCCTTTCATTTTAGCCACACTTTATTTGTATGTGCTTCCAGGTTTTTATCTTTGCCTTCTTTTTGCTCAGTGTTACATTGTTACCTACGGTTTCTTCCATCTCTCCTCTAAATAGTCTCCATTGAGAACATCCTGAGCTTTCCCACCCCCCAGTAAACCCCAGGCTCAGACACTTCATTATATTTGAATGATTTCTCTAATTATGAATTTATTGACGCAGATGTACAGCAGCTAGTACATGTTTTTTTTGTTTTGTTTGTTTTTGTAAAGGTAATGCAGTGCTTTGTGACATACAGGTATTAATGAAGTTAGTGCACTTGTATAAAATGGGAATATTTTTGTTTTTCTTTGTACATGTAATAAGGGAGAGATGTCTGTGTTCATTGTGGAGTACCACCTTCTGAGCACAGCGGCTATAGTGTTCATCAGAGCAGCCAGCTGTGATTTCTATTTATTTATTTATTTATTTATTTATTTATTTTTTAAATTAGGTATTTTCTTTATTTACATGTACATTTTCCCTTTCCCAGGTTCCCCTCCAAAACAAACAAACAAACAAACAAAAACAAGAACAAACCCCTTTTGCCTCCCCTTTCCCCATGCCTGTCACCCCATCCTCTCCCATTTATTGGCCCTGGCATTCCCCTACACTGGGGCACAAAACCTTCACAA
>JADRCD010120354.1:0-17328 GCA_019843815.1 Montemys delectorum
ACACACACACACACATACACACACACACACATACACACACACACATATACACACACGCACACACACTGGGGGAAGGTGCTAGGAGTCAGTCTGTATTAAAAAAGAATTCATGGAGTAAGACTGAGAGCATCTGGGAGAGAGGGCTGCTTGCAAGCTTGGCCTCTGGGAACTGGTGTTTTAATAATGTTCCCATCAGCCGGGCAGTGGTGGCGCACGCCTTTAATCCCAGCACTTGGGAGGCAGAGGCAGGCAGATTTCTGAGTTCAAGGCCAGCCTGGTCTACAGAGTGAGTTCCAGGACAGCCAGGGCTACACAGAGAAACCCTGTCTCGAAAATCAAAGACAAACAAAAAAACAACAAAAACCCAAAAATGTCCCCACTATTCCATTCCCAGAACTGATGGAGGGTTCTCTGTGCCTCAGTTTACACACAATACAGTGTGAGCAGCGCACTGCCCTCCATCTGGCGGTCTGGAACAGAGAGTGATGTGCAGCACAGGGTGACTTCATGACCAGCACTCAGCACCACAAGTCCCCAGGACCTGAGTCTCTAATGAGCTTCAAGTGGCATGTTAAAATGTCGGGACTGCGTGCTGGCTTTGCAGTCAAGAGCACTTGCTGCTCTTGTAGAGGACCCAGGTTCAATAGCCAGAACCCACACGGCAGCTCACAACTGTCTTTAACTCTAGCTCTAGGAGGTCCAACGCCCTCTTCTGACTTCCTTGGGTACTGCAAGTACACGGTGCACTTACTTATATACAGGCAAAATGTCCATACACATCAAATAAAACCAAAACATAATTCTGTGAGGATGGAGCACACCCCGGGTGGCCCCACCAGGAGAGCTGTGGGAGCCCATGCCTGACTGGACTTGGCTATGGGCTCCTTTCCTCTCCGTGACTATGATTTTGGCCCTTGATGGTGATAAGTAAGCCACAGCCAGGCACACATGTCATCCCTAGTCCCAAGTCCTTCTGGCCATGGCCTTGGGAACCTCAAACCCAGGTCTCATTTCCCTGCTCTGGTGTTTTACTTCCCAGAACCCTGAAGACAGTGAGCAAGGCTTCCCCAGAACCCGTGTGGATCTTGTCACCATACACTGCTCAAGCAGGACTATTCTGTACTGTCAGCCACAGGGAGAAGGAGGGGTTGATCATCCCCTCCCAAATAGGTGATTATGCTCCTTCATGCAGAAATAGCAAGACCCATGACCCAACCCTGGCCTCTGAGATGAGAAGGCAAGGAAGAGATGTCAATGGAGCTCAGGAAAGAAGAAAAGGAGGTTGAAGGCCTGAGACCCTATGCTCTCTCTCCAAAATACAAGGTCTCCTCCCTCCATCTTCCCCGTTCCCTTTCTTCTCATCTCATGGGTCAGGGTTGGGGTCATGGGTCAGGGTTGGGGTCATGGGTCAGGGTTGGGGTCATGGGTCAGGGTTGGGGTCATGGGTCAGGGTTGGGGTCATGGGTCAGGGTTGGAGTCATGGGTCTTGACATTTCTACATGAAGAAGGAGCATAGTCACTTATTTGGGAGGGTCGACCCCTCTTCCTCCCTATGGCTGACAGTACAGAATAGTACTGTTTGAGCAATGTACCGTGGTGAGATCCATATGGGTTCTGGGGCCAGCTCCTTACAGACACTGAGATAGCCTTGTCCTCTTCTCTTTAGAGGCAAAAACAAACAAACAAACGAACACACAGATTTTGACTGTCACAAGCTAATGACAGCTCTGAGTAAAGTTGCTTCCAGGCTGCCAGGATCTATGTGGATTGTGCTGACTCCCAGGGTATGGTGGAATAGAGGTTATGGGAACCAGGAGGTAGGAGCTCAGGGCTCTGCATCTGACTCAGTTCCACAAGAGTGCAGGCCATGAAGGTACAACTCGAGAGGAGGATTTTGAGCATGCCCATGGTCTCCAGAAGGGTCATTTAGGAAGAGCCCTCAGTGGCCAAAGGAAGAATTAACTAGGCATGGAAGGCAGAAGAGGCCAGAGAGGACAGGGACAGGGGACATCAGAGATTCACTTCTGTCTCACCAACGTGAACCACCAGTGAGTCCTCTTGAGGAAGCTCAGAGAGAGGCTGGCCCTGCCCTTGAAGGGGCTGCTGCTCGCTCATCAGTGGGGCCTCACAGAGCATGCATGAAGGTGACAGGACCATAGCCCAAACCCTGATGCTAAAGAAGCAACTGAGCCACACGAAGGTCTGACCCTAGCAAGAGTAGGGAGGGGTTCCTGGAGCTGAGTTGGTGTCTTCACATACAACTCTTCCCTTCCCCACATTGATTGTCTCAGAGGAGATTAATGTAACAACTCAGAGCCATTTCACAGGGGACATCAAGGGTTCTTATGTGGCCTAGAATTAGCATATGAGGTTTGATCTCTATGCTCCCCGCTACCCAGAAACCCCAAGGGAACCGCAGTGTGTCAAAGGGGATGCGAGACAAGAGACCCCCAGGATCTATGCTTTGGGTAGGATGCTGAAGAGGAACAGGGAGCCTGTCACAAATGACAAGCTATTCTGTCTGTGCCCAGCACAAGTCTGTAAAATGGGCGCAGAGCCGTCGCATGCACTGAGGTCATTCCTGTGAGACCCTGGACATCTATCCTGATCCACGCCGACCCAAGGGTTGATATACATCACCACACTCAGTCACTGTGCAGATGCCTCCAGTGCCACCCCCACCTGAGAAGGAAGCTGAGATCCCCCAAGGCAGGGGTGGAGCGGGGGTGGGGGAGGGTGGGGAGGAGACGCCCAGGTGTACAGCTCTGAGGCCTCCATCAGGTGACCCAACGTCAAAGGCTCCCGTGTTCCCTGCTCTGCTTGGCACGAGGGAGAGTGCTGAGAAAGCCAGAAAGCCATTCCACTGGGTTTGCAGAGGCTCTTATTCTCCGTCCTGTCCACTGGAGCCTGTTTCAGAATCCCAACACTAATCCCTAGATAAGACGTCCAAAGCCATGATTCCATCTCTTCGGGTGGCGGCTGCCACTTCTATCACGCCTGTTGGCGGCTCTGGTTTTATGTCTCCACGAAATTTAATTTCCCCAGCGTGAAAGCTTCTCTTGCCATGAGGTTTCCAGGGTTTATTCTCTTCATAAAGAAGGCCCATTTGTTGGGCACTACAGCACAGAGGCTGCAGGACCTGAAAGCTAACAAGGCCCCTGCTTCCCCAGTGGTGAGGCTCTGGGTCGGTAACCGGCTAGGCAGACGGTGGATGGCTCGTGTTCTTCTCCCAACCCTTAAGGTCTGCGGTGACATGCACTCCCGGAATAAACGGGCACTTTGCCTCATGGTATTGTGCCTCTTCATTGCCCTCCTGCAGGCAAGCACCGCTGCAGACACAGAGAATTAGAAGAGCCCGCCAGGGAAAGGCCGCAGAATTGTTCTGGGGCCACGCTTTGCTCTTTCTGTTGCCAAGAACTAGGCTCCATTGTGCCTCAGTTTCCAGCTCTGTAAGCAAGGGTCATGACTGAGCCTATAGGGCCAGCATGGGGCTTAAAAGAGAGAAGGCATAAATGTCATTTGTCACAGTGCTCTGGGCACCACTGGACAGTCAGTGAGAGCTAACAACTGCGCCTATGTCAAAGGGGTTGGAGGTGTCACCCGATCCAGTTTTCACACCCGTCTTAAGGGCGGGGCTGGGGTCTTAGTAGATGAAGAAACTGGGCTTGGAGCAGTGATGTGTCTTACCCAAGGCTGCGCAGCTCGTTAGAGGCAGAAACAGAATGGTATGCAGCCACAGCTACTAGGGAGGACTCTGTACCTGCTCCAGGGTGAGGGCCCGGCTCTGTCGGCTAGCAGAAGGAAGCTTTCTGTCGACCAGTTCTGTGTACCTGAGCTCTCACCACGTCAGACAGAAGATTTCAGGTGGCCCTGTGCATTAGCCTACCAGTGGGGTCCTCCTTCCCTTCCTGACCCTCTGGAGGCCAGGAACAGTGACAGGGGGGCTGAAGCTAGCAGGACAGCAAAAGCCTGTATGATCTGAGCACTCAGAGGCTGAGGCAGGAGGATGAGTTCAAGTCCAGTCTGGGTTCCATTGTAAGTTTCCGGTCAGCTGGAGTCTGTTAACAGAAGTCAGATGGTAGATGGAGGAGATGCGAGATCTCATGGCAGTCAGGGCTTTGTCCCCCAATCAAGGACAAGTGTATGAGAGGGTGGAGTGCGCATGGGGGCTCCTCTTTACTGTACCACCACTCCAGAGCTGGAAGCTGGGGCTGCAGAGAGCAGCGGAGAATGTGGTGTCTCGCCTCTCTCCCTTTCTCCTTCTCCCCTCTCCCCGCTCCACTCAGTCAAGGGGTGATACATGATGTGTTGGCTTAAGAGTCTGTGGGGTGAGGGGTAGATCGAATGATTTGGAACACTGGCCATGGTGACAAACAGTGGTCCTCCTGAGTCTGCGACTTCTGAAGTACATGAAGAGCTCTTGGCAGCTGATGTGCAGAAACAGAGCTTTTGGGCCTCACGTGCTGAGCACTATTGGAGGACACCGTGTTAGTTCCCCGGAGCTGCCATGATAAATGACCGTAAACTCTGGGGCTAAATGCAGCAGAACTTCGTTCTCTCAGTTACAGGAGCCAGAATTTCAAAACAAAGATGCGGGTAGACCCCACCTTCGCCAGGGACACCGCTGCTGCGATGAACCACCACAGTCAGAGCAACTTGGGGAGGAAAGAAAGGTTTATGTTGCTCACACCTCCACATTCACTGAAGGAAGTCAGCACAGGAACCCAAACAGGGCAGGAACTGGAGGCAGGAGCTGATGCAGAGGCCATGGGAGGGCACTGCTTACTGGCTTGCTCAGCCTGCTTTCTTATAGAACGCAGGACCACCAATCCAGGGATGGCACCACCCACAATGGGCTGGGCCCTCCTCCATCAATCACTAATTAAGAAAATATCCTACAGAATCTTACCTACAGCCCTAACTTACATGGAGGCATCTTCTCAAATGAGGTTCCCAGTGACTCTACCCTGTGTCAAGTTGACATAGGCCCCTACATGGTCTTCTCCCCTTGCATCTTCTAGCTCCTGTGACTCCCTCCATCTCCACACTGCCTCTCCTTACCCTGTGTGTCTGCCTTCATCTCCATCTGTAATAAAACCATGGCTCCTGGACTCTAATACCCACCCAGGTGATGTACAATGATCTTACCTCAAGGCCTTTGACCTAATTACACCTGCCGTGCCCATCCTTCCAAATGATGTGGCAGACTGAGATGTGGGCATGCATTTTAGGAGCTGCCTTCCTCCTGCTCCAGGAGAAGGAAGATTTTCACAAGGATCAACACTGGAGCCCACAGGGCAGGACCCTCCCCTACACACTTAGCATTGTCTGCCCCACGTGGAGAACTGCCTCTAACCTGGGCTTCAAGCCAGCATGTAGAAGATTCCAGTAGAATCTAACTCACAGGCAATCAGTCAAACAATCAGACAAACAGGACCCCAATGCTTTGTCTGTGCAGAGCAAATGGAAGTGAGAGCTAGCCTGTACTACCTCCCAAGGGGGGCAGCAGATGGACCAGGTTGATCCTGTCATAGTGAGCTATTCCTGGAGAACAGGGGTGGACAGGGAAGTGCTAAATGTTGCTGAGAATCTGAGGGGGAGTTGCGCCAGAGGCCTTCTTTGATGTGGAGCATCTAGAATGGATAGAGAAGTTAATGGCTTTGGAGGTAGGAACTGGAGAGCAGAGAGAGGAAGACTGGGGTTGTGGGAGGGTCTCTTCTGCTCTGCTGAGCGTGCATAATGCAGTAAGGACGCCTTTCTGTTAGGAATCTTTCAGGAGGCTGAGGGTTTAGAGCAGGGCAGTGCTGGCTCTGGCCAGTGGGCAGGGAGGGGGCAGGAGATCTGCTGAAAGCATCTGGGTGGAGCTCTCTGGTTCCCTCAGCCCACCCTACCCTCCATTCACTCTGCCCCCACACCCTGCTCTGTGGCAGGCTGGGCGGTGGCTCATCAGATACCTGACTGTTCACAGCCCGTTCCTAATGGCCTGCCTGCCTGCCTCGTGGCGTTTGGCTAAGAGCAGGACCTGGAAATCTGCCTGTGATGTGGACATCTGGAGTGGGGAAACGCTCTCGAGATGGGGACAGGTGCTGGCAGGTGCCGAAGATCACATCACAGGACGCCTTGCACCTAGGTGAAAAGCATGGAGGATGGAATTCATTGCTGATCCCAGATTGTTACATTCTGGGGGTGAAGCCAAGGGCATTAGCATATCTCCAGGAACCGGGGGGGGGGGGGTGTAATTGAGCCAATAAATCCTGATGTGAAGCCCAGCGGCCATGTTCAGAGCATGTTGGTGGGTGGAGAAACGGAAGGCTCTTCCCTGCAGATCACGGCTCGCCCTTCCATTACAGACTCCAAGTTCTGGAGGCCTCTGAATTCTAACTGATCTTCCAGGAGGGGAGAGGCTGGCTCAGGGCAGCGGGCTATCCACCTGCCTGAAAATCTCAGTAGAAGCCGTGTGAGAAATGCCAAATCTCTAAGCCCCACGCCCCAGCTCTAGGGCCAAGATGGACGTGATCTCTTCAGCTCAACTCGTTCCACTGTCCTGCCCTGGCTGGTTCAATGTTTAAGATATTCCCTATTCATCAGCCTTCTCACTGGCCTGCCTCTAGCCCTGACCCCTGTACACTGCCTCCCATGCTACCTCCAGAGACAGCTTCCCAAAGCCTAACCTTGATCCCACCACTTGACCACTTAAAACCTTCAAGAGTTCCCTGTCACCGTGAGTTAAGGCTCCGTGTTCAGTATGTCCACTCTCCCCTGCCCTCTGCTCCAGGCCTCCCCCTCCTTCGCCTCCTCTGAGCCAAACCCATCACAGCTGGAGATCTCTGCAGAGTTACCCACCACGCTGACACATCCCAGCCCCAGATGAGTCCCAGAGCCCGCTGCGCTGATAGCCTTGGCCACAGAACAATCCCTGCTAAAATTCAGGAAGGCTTTCAGACGACATAACCTCCATTGACCCTGACACGGCTAGCACATATGGGCTACTCCCCAGCCTCCACTCAGCAGTCAGCATTCATAAAGCCTGCC
Source organism: Montemys delectorum (assembly GCA_019843815.1). Classification (NCBI taxonomy): domain Eukaryota; kingdom Metazoa; phylum Chordata; class Mammalia; order Rodentia; family Muridae; genus Montemys; species Montemys delectorum. Next base: position 7,033 of record JADRCD010120354.1, read on the forward strand.
CTGGCTGCAAGGGCTTCAGACATCCCGAGGCCTGGACTCTATCTACCCCAGCAATTCTGATGTCATATCACCCAGGTGGAACCAGAAGGGTGGGATTGTTGAGAATGTCATCCACGTGATGGTAACATATCTAGCCAGCTTGAGATCCAAATCAAAACAGCTTACAGGAGTCAGTCTTTCCACAGGTGTACCTTATAGTCCACTGTAAGACTGAAAACAACACCCATGTCCTAGGCCCATTCACCCATTGTCCATTAAATTGGAATGCACAAGAGAGGGAAACCTAGATGTCAATATCCAAAGGTCTGTCAGATGCTTCTGAAAGTAGTCTTGAAACCACCGTGCCTAAAGGAGACCTCCATCCTCTGCCCTTCCCCCCTCTTCTTTTCCCAGTGACATTTTCTGAAGGCTTCTCTGTCACATAGTCAGCCTTGATGGCCTAGGGAAATCACACCCTGCTCCTCTCAAAAAGGGCTAGGAACGGGAGATCCCCGGTATGTCTAGGGAACCTGGCCCCTGAATGAGCAGGCAGGGCACTCTTTAACCTGCTAGTGGCCAGAGGTGGGAGGACCCACCCTAAATGGATGTTACTGGTCCATTCCTATGTTTAGACATCTCGCCCTGCTGCTAGGTTGTCAAATGGCTGGGCCTCGGTGGGGTCACATATAGTCACTGGGGCAGGCTTTCCCAGAGGCCCCTGGAGCTGACTGGGGATGCTGGTAAAGGGAAGGTGTGGCTGCAGACCTCTGCTCCTTTCTTTGCATGCATGAGGTCTACAGCCATGTCGTTGTCACTAATGGTGCCATGACTGTTTGAATCCTGGTTCCGTGGGCTGCCCACTTGGCTGGGAGGGAGGCTGGCAGCATTTTAAAGCCCTCTGGTAGAGTCACCATGTACAGGAATGGCTGCCACTCTGGAGGCAGCATGTCCTCTCAGCTCTGGCATTTAAAACTTGAGGGAAAATTAGTCACTTTAAAATGAACTATTCAGTGGCATTTACAGTATTTACAGCACTGTGTGGCCATCATCCTTGTCTAATTTCAAAACATTTTCATCATGCAGAGGGAACCTGGTACCCATTATCAGTCATTCTCTGTTGTTCCCGACCCTGAGTGCCTGGCAGTTGCCAGTGTGTTTTCTATCTCTACCATTTAATGTACTCTGGATATTTCATAGTGACCTTTTAGATCTGACTTCTTTTATTTGGTGTAATGATTTTGAAGTCTATCTACCTCTGTCACACATATTTCATCCCTCTTATGACTGAATGAGATTATGTGGATACACACCATCTATCGAGATCAGTGGGTGACTGTATGCACGACCGACCCCCTGGTGAATACCAAACTCCTCAGATGTGCAATCGTATTTGCATATGACCTTTGTACATCTTCCTGTGTGTTATCACTCCTCTGGAGGTCTTATAATACCTAGTACGGTATAACTCCGTATAAGTAATGGCTATATTATCTTATATGGGGAACATGACAAGAAAAGAAGTATAGAAAGTTTTACTCCTCCACATTTGGGGTAGGAGGACACATGCCAGGTGGGTATCAAGTATCCAAACAGAGGCAAGGCCAGCAGTTGATGCCTGACATTAGACTCTGGTGGTGGAGACAGGGGTGTAGTGTCAAAGGAAGGCAGGAAGCCCTGTGCCTTAGGGTTTCATTGCTGTGAAGAGACACCATGCCCACGGCACCTCCTATAAAGGAAAACTTTTACCTGGGGCTGGCTTACAGTTTCAGAAGTTCAGTCTGACGTTCAGTTATCATCATGGTGGGAAGCATAGCCGAATGCAGGCAGACATGGTGCTGGAGGAGCTGAGAGTTCAAATCTTGATGCGAAGGCAAATAGGAGAGATTATTTTCCGCAGGCAGCTAGGAACAGACTCCCTTCTGCACTGGGTGGAGCTTGAGCACAGGGCTTCAAAGCCCTCCCCTTCCCAGTGATGCACTTCCTCTAACAAGGCCATACCTCCTAATAGCTCCACTTTCCATGGGCCAAGGGTATTCAAACCACCACACCGTAGATGCAATGACTTAATCCTCCCTTCCATCCCCAGGAAGAGAGCTAAGAATGAACTTTCTAGATTTTCCTGCAGGAGGGGGAAACTGAGGCTCATGGGTGCAAGTTTTCTAAGGATCATACTAAATTTTAATTAGTGACAATGCCAAGATACAGGGAATTCCCTGGGCCCTTGGCTCCTCCCCTTTCCAACGCACCAGCCAGCCTGTTGGCTCCTGGTGCTAGGGGCTACCTGCATGTCCTGAAAGTAAGTGAACCGTGACCAGCCAACCGTGTGACTCTCAGTTCTGTCTTCTTCCAGGTCACTATTCTTGTCAGCCTGGCCCTCGCCTTTCTCGCTTGCATTGTGTTCCTGGTGGTTTACAAAGCCTTCACTTACGACCACAGCTGTCCTGAAGGATTTGTCTACAAGGTAAGGGACTTGGTACAGGTGGATATCCCTAGGTAACTGTCAATGATCGGAGGGATTGTTGATGCCTTCTCTTCTCTGCTGGCCAAATTTGGGTCTGTTAATCATGGACTGTCTGAAACACAGCTTGTGACAGGAAGAGAATTATCATGTCTTCCTGAAGGACCAGTCTCGGGCAGGCACTAGAGTTGCACGGCAAGATCAGGAAGGAAGTGGGCCAGCTCCAGACTGCGCATGAGCAGGGAAAGACTAGCCTAGTCTCAGGCAGGCACTAGAGCTGCTATCGCAAGGTCAGGAACTAGGGCAGCTCCAGACTGCACATGAGCAGTGACAGAAACTCGCTGATACTTAATGTTGACTTGCTAATCTTCCGAAAGCTCTGATTTACAGGGATCTCCCTGCTAGCTGGCCAATTACTTACATCAGGGTGGCCCTAAAGAGACAGAAGGACAGAGAACAGAGCTTCTGAGGTTTTCTCCCAGCCTATGTCCAGACCCCTGACCCTCTGGGTCCCTTTCTTCCTGACTGTTGCTTTAGTTGCCATCCTTCTGTAAAAGACTTGGCTGATCTGGGGGGCGTCTTGTTCCTTTGGAGAATTATGTATGCCCAAACAGTCAAATAACTGAGCAAATAATAATAATAATAATAATAATAATAATAATAATAATAATATAACAACAACAATAATAATAATAACAATAATAATAACCTGTTGGGTACTGGACTCTCAATACATGTTAGTTGCAATAAAATTAGCTGTTTTAAATCCGAAACAGGCGATGCTGTTAATTTTTATAATCACCATTTGATAAGTTTTTATTTTCTGTCAGGCTATTTACTAAAAATTTCCATAAACATTATCTCTACTAAGCCACACAACCATTCTGAAAAAAAAATTGGATTTTCTTGCCCCCATTTTCCATAAGAAGTAGGGAAATTCAAGTATTTAGTTAGGAGGATTTCCCAAGATATCACAGCTAGGATGGTTTTCCAAAGTGGAAATCAAATAGGGAATGTTCTGACTGAGTGCGTCGAGCGGTGCTGGCACGTGCTCTACAGAGCACCCTCAATGGATAGAAGCTGAAGCTCTGAAAGAATGGAGACGGCTGAATAAACCACACTCCTCATGCACAGGGGGATTCTCTAGAAGCCTGACAGCGGAAAAAGACTGTGTGCTGCAGGGGTCAGACTCCCCTAACGTTGGCAAGTGAAGGAAGGAAGCTCTACTTGTGCGTGAGGAGAGAGGGCTTTGCTTAATTTTTCCAGGAGGAAATTCTAAAAAGATGAAAATTTAAAATACCAAATATGGATACTCAGAGGGGTGGAAGGGATCAGGGATGGGTGCAACCTTCATCCAAAATTAGCTCATTATATAGCTTTCTTAAAATAAGTAAACGTCTGCCTTATTTGATAAATAAATAAGAAGAGGTAAACCCTGGAAAGAAGTTAAACAAAGAACCTAGATCTGTGTCAACTGGAGAACCTCAGAGTGCAGCTTGTAGACTGGAAGGCCTCAGAGGAGCATACGAGGCTCCTCGGCCCACTGTGGGGCTGCAACAGGAGCAACCCATTGTAGGCTGAAGCCACCATAAGCTGAAAGTGCCTTTTAAATGAGTCCATCCTATAGGATGTCAGAGCTAAGCTTAGCACAGCTTGACGCAGAGTTTCCTAAGGACCTGCAGTTGGCCAAAGCCACCAGGAACAAAGCCAGGTTTATAACATTACATATGCTTTAACAGGGTAGGGCATGGTGGTGCATGCCTTTCATCCTAGCACTTGAGAGGCCGAGGCAGGTGGATAGCTGTGAGTTTGAGACTAGCCTGATCTACAGGACGAGTTCCAAGATAGCCAGGTCACAGAAAAGCCTTGTCTCAAACAAACAAACAAACAAACACAAAAAGCTTTGTGCAATTTATTGAATACTGTGCTGGGTTGAAAAATAGGGTTGTAGGGGGCACACATTCATACATCAGATAGTTGAAAACACCTAAGTCAACCCCTTATAAACATAGCACATTGATAGCCTAAGCACACTAAGAGGCAGAAACGTTCATTCAGTACACCACTCACTCCGAGTGCTAAAGCTAGCGATGTTTTATGATGATCCAATATATACTAGGATAATGCAGATGCATAATGCAAATACATATTAATGTTGGGAACCAATAACTTTGCTAAGAGAAAACAAATAACATACATAAAACAACGGATATGAAATTGTCATTATCTATGGACAACCACTGGGGACCTGATGTCATGCTACCAAGAGCAGTGCCATATGGTCATCAAGCCTGTGAGTCTGGTCTAGCCTCAGTACCAACGGTATGTATATTTCCTCTCCTCTGAAGCTGGCAATGGTATAATCTTGGGGAAGGTCTACTGTGGCCAGGTGCAGGGATAGAGCCTCCTGTGGTATGCTTGAGTGCCTGGTGGCACTGAAGACCCTGCCTAGGGTGTCAGTGTCCCCGTGGTTGCCAGCAGCCCATCCAGCTACTCCTGACTCTTATCTCTTTCTTCCCCAGCACAAGCGCTGTATCCCCGCCTCGCTGGATGCCTACTACTCATCCCAGGACCCCAGCTCCAGGAGCCGCTTCTACACAGTCATCAGCCACTACAGTGTGGCCAAGCAGAGCACTGCCCGGGCCATCGGGCCATGGCTGTCAGCAGCTGCTGTCATCCATGAGCCCAAGCCACCCAAGACGCAGGGCCATTAGAGGCCTGCCCCAGCTGGGATGGGGGGTTGTGGAGAGAGGAACTCCCCACTAGTTAAGCAAGGCTGGAGCTACAAGACAACACTGTACTGCTGGGGTACGGGGTGGGGGCGGGGCAGGATGGGGTCTGGGGAGAACTCCCCGAAAATATTGTGCACTGGAGTTGTCTGAATCGATCTTTCCTTTTGTCCTTTCGTATTGTTGCTTCGTACCCAAGTCAGGCTCGTGTACAAAGGCATGTTTCGTGTTGATTGTTCCCATGTAAGATATCTTCAAAACCGCAGCTTATTCTTTGTTAGGATAATTTAGAGACAGAACGGGAGCTGGATAAAATGAATTAAAAAGCATGAAACAGGCTCCATGTGGAAGACACAGCAGGGCAGACACAGCAGAGCCTCTCTGGGGCTTCTTACACGGGACACCATGGCTTCTGTGTGGGCGTCCGAGTATCTGCGTGGCGAGGGGTGGGCTGTTCGGTTTGCCTGTGGTCTGCAGGAGAGGAGCAAAGACAGGAAGGCTGAATTGGAAAGGAAGGTGATGTTGGTGATGATGATTTCTAAACCAGGAATGCACAGAGTACCACTCAATGGTGAGCTTGCAAGATTTGCACAAACTCACGGGGGAGGCTTCCACGCTCAGCCCTAGGTAGCCCCATGGGGACCTAGGCACCGAACGCTCGCAGGGCGGCTGCTGGGCCTCAGCAAACACAGGCGTGAGTAGATGTTGTCTTTCTTTTATTTTTCTAGGTGTATCCCTAGATGCTGCCCGTGTTTTCAAGATGGCAGGGGTGGAAAGGGAGAGAAAGGAAGAGAGGTGACAAGAAGAAGACGGGTCAGGCGGGCCACCTTGGGCCTAGCTAAAAGCATAGGCACCCGGGTTTCACGGTTTTGCTCTTTCCCAAAGCGCTAATGACAGCAGGAAGGACAATTGAATTCTAGCCAGGAAACCTGACAGCCTGGAAGAAACTTGAAGATTGGGCTGGCAGTGGTCATTTCTAAAAGAAGCTGGAGAAGGTGACGTTTTTTGCTCACTGTGTTGTGTTGACAGAGGGCATATGTCCAAACTCTCCAGCTAGGTTCTAGAAGCACCTGACAGGGAGGCGTGGCCAGCACCCTGAGGCTTCCCACCAGCACTTTAGCAGGGGCCTCTTGCTTCTCACGAGCAATCCAGGAAATCCCCCTTTCTGTGGAGGTGCTGGCTCTAGGCCCAAGAGGACGAGAATTGGCCAGGAGAATTGCCCTTTGACATTGGTCGCTGTTTCCCAGTGCTTCTCCAGCAGGCCATTTAAGGGTACTTTTTTGTGGCTTGTTATATTGCTGAAATTATTGTACACAGCAGCTGGGTAGTAGGAATAGTATAGTATAGCTCAAACCATCCTGCCAGATACTCTCATCTGATTTCTCCTCCCTCCTCCCCCCCATCCTCCCATCACCTCGAGTCACCTGTAAATTCATTTGTCATCTGAAACGGATCAACAAATTGTCCCTAGCAAAACCACAGAGCGCTTTATAATTTTGTGGTGTATTTTTGTCAGTAGGTAGCAGAGGCTGAAGTATTTTTTGGTGTAATTCTTGAAATTTTCTGACAGGAAAAAAAAAAATAAACATAGACGTGTCTGAGAGTCCTGACTGTCTGTCCATCTGTCCTTTACAGCTTGACCTTCTGCTCAGTGGGCCTCATGGGAATGCTGGGGTTACAGGAGGTGGGATTGGTAAGGCCAGGAGCAGAGTGCCCTATTAAATGGGGGGAGAAACTGGGGCATGGTGGGGGCTATCTATCTTAAAGTAAGTATAGCTTGATACACTGCTAAAGTCCTGTCATGATGCTGAGCCCTGGGCAAGATCCTGAAGCCCTACAAGATCTTAAGGACTATTCATGATCTTGAGGATGTCACATGACATCAGAGCCTCACATGGTACAGAGGTCCAGATATGTTGCTCAGGAGCTAATAGGATGCTTGAAGGATCCTCTGATATGATATATGAAGTATCATAATGTGGTGTGAAGTGTGCTATACCAAGAGGCCTGCGATGCTCAGGTTATGATGGCCTGACATAATACTGTGGGCATTACATGATGCTAAGCGCCCGATAGGATGCTGATTCCTGATGGTGCAGAAGGTCTGACAGACAGGATGCTAACTAAGGGCCTTCCATGATGCTGATCCTGCGTCATGGTCCTGACATCACAGTGAGGCCCTGACATGCCGGTTCAGGGAGCACCATGATGACCCTATATTTTACTACCTGATCACATACTAGGGTTCTCAGCTGATGCTGAGCACCTGCATGTGATATTCAGTTTCTAAAACGCTGCTGCAGGTCTGCCTCGGTGCTGAGTGGCGTGTGATACTGAGGCCCCGATATGATGCTGAAGTCACAGGTCTGTCCTGAAGTCCTGGTAGGACATGACATGACAGCAAGGGCTCTCCAGATGTCATACCGAGGTGTACATATGATGTTTTATCCTGTCTATTCTATACTGAGGGCACAAAACGGTTCTTGGGATCTGTATGGTACTGATACGGCAACATGATTCTGAGACCTTGACCTTGTGTTGAGTCCCTGATATGATGATGGGTCCTAGCATGAGCGAAGGTATTTGTGTAAAAATAGAAGCTTGATATTACATGAGGTCCTGACCTTTGGTGAGTTCTAACACATTGATCCAGGCCTGAAAGGATGCTGAGGTGGTTGGTATCCGATGCTGGGGCTCGACCATGATACTGAGAGCTTGACTTGGTGCAATGATGCTGACTTCGTGTCTTGTGTCCTACCAAGGCCCTGGCATGATGCTGACATCCCTACACGATACCAAAGTGACGTGATACCTGAGGTCTTACATGACGTTGCGGTTCTTAGACAATGACGAAGTCCTGAGAAAAGATACTGAAGTCATGTGTCATGATAGCAAGGCAGTATCCTCAAGTAACTGCCAAAGTCATTCGACGATGCCCAGGGCTTGATAAGGAACTGAAGCCTAACACGATGTGTTAAGAGGTTCAAAACTGATTCTGAGGCCAGGTGTGACTTTGAAGTCATGACATGATGCTGAGTTCTTGATATAATGCACAGGACCTGGCACACGGTGAGGTTTTTTTTTTTTTTTTTTTTACATGAGGCTCTGATAGCAGGTTGAGGGCCTGATGTGACAATGAGGTCCCCACACGATCCTGAGGGCAAGATAATGGTACTGAGGGTTTAATACTGTGGGAAAATCTGACATATGTTAATATCTCGCAGTGACAGTCACGTTCAGACAGATTCTGAAGGGCTGAATCGATCGATGCTGTAGATCTGATACTATGCAGATAACCTGGTATGACACTGAGGTGGCCACATATGATGCTCAGAGCCTCGTATGGTACTAAGGTCCCAGCAGGATGTTAAACAGCTGGCATGGTAATGAGGTGGTGTCATGATGCTAAGACTTAGACCTATTATGGGGGTGTGGACATCACATGGCTTCCTGTCGTGTTTCTGAGTGCATGCTGTGATGCTATTGGTTATTACATCATCTCCCAAGCCTGACGAGGTACCCAACCCTGACAGGCCGAGTTTCTGCTATGACACGATACGGAGGTCTTGACATGTTCAGACATGACGGGGAAGGCATGCCATGATGCAGAGGCCATGGCGCGCTGCCATCTGAAACAATTCCGAGGTCCTCGTATCCTGCTTAGGCTGTGTGTTGATGGAAGGTACGATGGTGCGGTCCTCGCTTTGTGCTGAGGTCCTGACATGATGCTGATGGATGACGTGGCACTGGTAGTCTGACATTATGCTGAGGACCAACATGGCGCGGATAGTCTAGCACGATGCTCAAGGCTCGCGATGAAATTAAGTCCTGATACATTGCTGAGGTCCCGAGACAATTACTGAGACAACACAGAGGTCCAGATGTGACAGAGAAGACCTAACATGATACTGGAGATCCATTCATGACACAAGTACTGACATGATCTCAAGGTCTGGACACAAGGCTGAAGACCTACTATGATGCTGATCCCCCCTGCCATGATGCTTAGGACATGGTATCCTTCATAGGCTTTGACATGACATTAGACTAGCGCTATTTTTCTGAGGGGCTAATGTAATCCTGAGTGGCAGGCGCAATGCTGAGGTTCTGGTGTGACACTGTGGTCCTGATAGACAAATCTGATACTGACATGACATGAGATGTTCCTGAGGTGACATGAGATGTTACATGATACTGAAGAAACAGCACGATGCAGAGGGAATGAGTAACGTCGGTTGCGTTACGTAATGCTCAGGAACTCATGTGATAATGCAGATGCTGAGGTCAGAGGACATGTTACTAGGGGCCTGACAATTGGCTCACATCCAGAAATGTTGCTGAGGTCCCCCGTCCTAACGAGGACACACTGTGATGCTTAGGACCCCACATGATACAGAGATAGCGGCGTAACGCTGAGGCCCTGACAAGATTCAGATTGCTAAGGTCTCACATAATGCCGAGGTCCTTCATGACACTTAGCTTTGACATGATATGTATGACACATGTCCATGACATGACATCACAGATGTCCTGACGTGGTTTGGAGGATATGACATGCGCCCAAGGGTCTGACATGAACTGAGGTCCCTCGTGATGTGGAGGACATGAACTGGTACTGAGGTCCTGACCTTCCTGAGTGCCCCTGTGTGATCATGACATGATGCTTGCCATGATGCTCAGGGCTGGGTGCTGAGGTGACCCTGAAGGCCTGAAGTGAGACACTGAGTGGGGGGCATGGTAAGATACTGAAGTCCTGACATGTGACTAAGCTCCCCCCATTATACCGAGACTCTGAAAGACACCGAGAGCCTGATATGGTGAGGGTTTAGGCAAGGAGTATTTCTGTCCACTTTGTGTTGGTACAAGAGAATATACACAGAGTAATATAAATAGAAGTGAATCTCCTTTCTAGCAGGCCCAATTGCTAGAAGTTCAGTATCAAGGTGAGTGACACCTTCTAGGGAGGCAAAGAGGGGGTGTAAGAGAGCAAAGACTCCACCTCAGGCAGCAAGCCCATCTATATTCAGCATTAATCTGTTCACAAGGATAGAGTCCTCATGGTCTGAGAATCGCTCAGTAAGCCTCACTTTCTTTCTTTTCTTTTTTTTTTTTTTTTAAGATTTATTTATT
>JADRCD010120356.1:0-10407 GCA_019843815.1 Montemys delectorum
CTTCTTCTTCTTCTTCTTCTTCTTCTTCTTCTTCTTCTTCTTCTTCTTCTTCTTCTTCTTCTTCTTCTTCTTCTTCCCAGGGTGGTTTTAGCTGCAACCTTGATCTCTCTGGAGCTCTTCCAATTCACATCCAATTTTCTTCCAGCCCCTATAAATGATATCCCCCCAATTAATAGAAATAAATTGCTATTAGTTTAAATCTACCTTTGCCCTAACTCTCTTTTTTGGCATTTGCTTCCTTTGGACTGTGGACATCATTTCTTCTTTGGCATAGTCACTTGTCAAAGCTGAATCATATGCCTGTGATTATTGTGGCTGTGTAGTAACACCTTGAATTGATTAAATTATGGTACCACTTTTCAAAGTGCATATTGGTTTTTTAAATGTATTTCTCACCACAGTCTTTTAAGAAACAGCAGCATGTATACACAGTCAAATCAACAATAGGGTATTGAACAACTGTTCCCTCTAACTCCTTCCCAATATTGAGTCCTTCCCTGTCTACATAATCATCCCTCCACTCTGTCTTCAGTGTTCAAGTCAGACAATCTTTCCAAAGCAGAGATTTGATTCATTTGTTTTCTTTCTGTGACTACAGTCTGAAAGAACTAAAGACCATTCCTGACTACATCTTAGCAAACAGAGACCAAAGATTTCATTATTTTAAGTGTAGAGTTTCATTATGAGGGATCAAATGTCTGCAGTGACTTTTGTCATAAACAGTTACAATTAGTGACATTGTGTGGAAGTTTAAAAATGAATTTCAAATCCAGGGTGATGATGACACTTGTCTTTAATCCTAGCACTTAGGATTAAACTTAGGAGGCAAATGCAAGTGAATCCCTGAATTCAAGGCCAACCTGGCCTAAAGTGTGAGTTCTAGGATAGCCAAGATTATACAGTAAAAACCCTGCCTCAAAATACAAAAACCAACAAAAAGCAAACAAACAAGCAAATCCAAACCAACAACAAAAACAAACAAAATAAAACAAGAAACTCAGTAATTCCAAATTGATCTCATGTTTTCTTTAAAATACAAGAGCAAATTCCCTGAGATAAATAGGTGGTTAACTGTGTTATAAAGTGCCCAGGTTTACAAAAGACAGCTCAAGATTGTAACCATATGCTTGACTTTAACAAGAAGTATCAAATAACAAGGCAACAATCTGTAAGTATTCTGATGAAATGACTATCTTAGCTATAGTTCAATGCCATATAAGTCCCCTACTGTTTCCCCATACAAGGACAGTGTGATCTTCTTTTAAATCATCCCATTCTACATTAAAACAATTTTTCTGATAATGCCTTTATGTCATTGCAATAATGTAGCTCAGTGCTCCTTGGATGGGAAACATGGTTTCATTGCATGAATAATTTCAATTAGCTTATATTTGTTGTGTCCTTGGGTCATTGTGGGTATACTGAAAACACTGGAGTGGATGCTATTGGCTTAGTTTCTAAAGGAGTCCTTGTCATTGAAGACAAGCACTTCCTCCTATCTCTTCAACATTCATGTTAGAATGTTGTTGTCTTGGATGTAGGTATAGCTCCTCCTCTCTCAGTAATGTATCTGTGCTCAACCAACCCCTGCCTGTATAGTCATAGTCTGTCTGCACATATCTGAAAATGGACCTTGTGCTAATGTACATCTGATATTGTTGACTGAGTCTATTTTGTAGTCACTGGAAGACACTGAAGAAGTTCTATTTCAAAGATTCTTCCTAGTAAGTCATATATATAATTTCCTGTGTTGGATTTCTGATTTTTGCCTAGTTGATTTATGAAAACATTTATGAGTTCCTAGAAATATCAAAGTAGAAGGAAAGGCATGAGTTACCTCCTTCCTCTAGTCAAATCTAAAATCTCACCAGAGGTTTGAAATTTAAGAAACATGTGAGAACTGAGGTAGTCAAACCCTAAGCAGCTGTCAGTTCTCCACTGTGCCTGCTCTGATTTTTCTCCCTCAAACTCCGATAAAATTGCCCTTGAATTTCCCTCTAAGTACTTTATAAGACCAAGAACTTGCATAAAGAACTGTGTTTTCTGGTGACATTCACACTATAGCATGCTGCGTTTACACGTCTCTAAGGTCTCATTTTTTTCTTTAATGTACATTGTGATTTATATTAAACACCTTTTAGTTTTAATTATATTGAGGTTCTATCAACTCCACCATCTAGGTCACTTCAAGTTCTTTGCCAGTTCACTGGTCTATAAAAAAAAGTTACTAATATCTAATTCATCGTGATTTCAAAATTGAAAACTAATGCTTGGTTAATTTGTGTACCTGTCTTTAGAGCCTTTGAACACAGCCACAACTAGACTGCCTCCTTCCCAATGAAAAGGAACATATGCCCATTACATTTTTCCAAGACAGTTTTTTCATCAACTCTGTTAGTTAATGTTATTTTATTGATAATAACTCCAAGAAAATGTACATTATTAGACTATTGATGATGAAGGACTTGTAATATGTGTGTGCTGACTCACTACACTTTGTCAGCTTTTATCTAAAATAAAAAAAATGTTTTATTGTAATGCATTCACAAATAAAACATCACCCAGATATATTAACACAATCACTCAAATAGTTGCCCAGTTCCAAACCTTGCATCTTCATGAACTCCTAAATTGCCCATTCTAAAGCTGTAAAGTTTTGGTTAGGAATTTAGGCCTTTGCTACCAATTACATTTTGTTGTTGCTATTGTTATCCCCAACAAAATCAAAACACTACGAGGAGATTCCAACAACTAGCTTTGTGTGTCCTTTCATGACCCCCTACCTTTTTGCCTGCCTTTCATCCTTCCTCATCCCTTAAGGTTACAGTTTCTTGGCTTGTTTTACTTTAATAATGTAACACATTCAAACATTGCATTTTCTCTGGCCTACAGTAAACTTAAAAAGCAGATAGAAGGTGAAATGTGCTTGTGAGGTTTGAGAACTAGGCTTCATATAAGGGAATGTTTTCTTAAGATCTATTGTGGAGAAAATTTGAAGTCCTGGAACCTTTGGGAGGTGAAGCCTGGGAGGGAGGACACCATTTCAAGATGTTCTTGAAAGAGTAACTGGAACATTGGCATTTCCTTTCTTTCTGCTTCTCAACTACTATGAAGTGAAAGGCCTCAACTGCTGTGCATTCCCACTGTGATATACTTTGCTATGACAAATACACAGACTGAGCAACACTGACATTTTTTATCTAAAATTGTGAGCCCAAAAAAACCTTTCTTATAAATTCATCATCTCAGGTATTTAGTCACAGTGATAGGAAGTTATCATGGAAAATAACCAATTGGTATACACGTTTCTCTAAGAAGAAGGCCAAATGACAATTTGCACCATCTATAGATAAAGTGTATACACACACACACACACACACACACACACACACACACATACACACACACACACAGCATTTATAAAGATGCTTGTAACAATGAATAAACAGTTGCCTCAAATATAAAGAGTTTAGTCTCCAGTATGCCCCTACAATACTAAATTCTGAAGATGCCAAATCCTTCATTAAAATTAATTTGTGTTTACATATGAGCTATACAGAGTTTCACATATATTTAAACCATTTTTACATTATCCCTAATGCCTAGTAAAGATAAATACCACATAAGTAGCTGCTGTATTGAGAAATGTAATGAATGATGACAAGAAAAGTATTTATATATGTTCGGTATAGACTCAAGATGCAAAATTATCTTATTTTTAAGCTTCTTTTTATTGTGTGGGTTGGGTGGTTGTGTGTTCATGTGTCCACAGATGCCTACAAAGGTCAGAAGACAAATCCTAAGAGTCAGTTCTCTCCTGCCACCTTGTGGGAACTGGTGATGATAATCAGACTCATCAGGCTTGATTTCTGGCCCCCAAGTTTCCACCCAAAGGTGTTATTTCTCATCATTGCACATGCTCAGTTGATCAAAAGGATCTGTGAACCCCAACACGCCACAAGTAAATCAAGATCCCCTGTTATCTATACATAAAGATAAGTGGAAAGACTTAGTAAACATCACTAATACAATACACACTTTGCTCTTGACAGCAACCATTACAGTTATTGTTTTTCCACGCTTCTGGCTTCCTGCTAAAGCTATCTCAGATGGTAAAATATAGTCATGTAAATTCTCTGAGGTATTCTTACCACCTTGAACAGTGTCTGGAACAGACCAGGTGATCAAATGCATGTGTTGTTATTAAATGTTGTTTGAAAAGCAGAAGAGTCCCTATGAGAAAGCAACTTCTGAGTACAGGGAAAATACTGGCTAACATCTTAAGAATCTTTGTGAGAGTATGAGAAAAAAAACAACTTAAACTAAGGAGAAGTTACCTGATAGGCACTGTACTCAATGCTATGGGCAACAACAAGACAGAGACACAGAATTTGACATAAAGACACCAACTGTCTAGTTACAGCCATAGATAAATAGACATGTAACTGTGATGTAAAGATCCACACCAGAAAACAAAGAAAGAGCAGATTTTCCTGACACAGTGTACTATGCCCATTCATGGACTGCATGATCAAAACACACTCTTAAGTAATATAAATTAGCCTGAAAATCTCAATATTATCTTAATCTGTAGGACACTGAAGTGTCCTACAGATTGTCCATCAAGAGATAATTCCAGTCTGGAGTTACAAAGGACATCTCACTGGACCTGGACAAGATATGAGGAGCATAGCGAATCTGTGTTGTGCAAGGCAGAGAATTATGGGTAAGAAAAAAAATCACTTATCTACAGTTTATCCATGACTAAAAATACATGATACTTTGCAAGAGGCCAGTTGTTCCTCTTCCCTGATGTTATGCTCTAAGAAATGGTCAGGGCAGAAAATGAAGAAATCAATGAGAAAAGCAGCCTACACCAGAGCCACCACATCTGGAAAGCTCATGAGGAATTGCATACAGGGACACTTTCTCCTCATTAGAAAGGATGATCAGACCCAGAAAGCTTTAGAAGTGTGTGAGGAGAAGCTTTAAGAGGCAAAATGGTTTTCTCTCTTTATTTCTTCCTGTTTGAACAACTGAGGCCTTTTCCCTTCTTTTTTCATCAGAGCATTCTTCCCTCACCCTAACTTCTGAAAGAATCAGCAATAAGAGCAGCCAGTCAAATCTACAGATACACATATATGCAAACATATATATGCATACATATACACAAATATGCAATGTTCTTATACCATACACACACAGACACATATATATACATATACACATACACATGTGTATACATATACATGTATACACATACACATGTATACTTACAAACATGTTGTCTTAGTCAGGGTTTCTATTCCTGCACAAACATCATGACCAAGAAGCAAGTTGGGGAGGAAAGGGTTTATTCACCTTACTTCCACATGGCTGTTCATCACCAGAGGAAGTCAGGACTGGAACTCAAGCAGGTCAGGAAGCAGGAGCTGATGCAGAGGCCATGGAGAGATGTGTCTTACTGGCTTGCTTTCCCTGGCTTGCTCAGCCTGCTCTCTTATAGAACCCAAGACTTCCAGCCCAGAGATGGCACCACCCACAAGGAGCCATACCTCCTTGGTCACTAATTGAGAAAATGCTCCACAGCTGGGTCTCATGGAAGCACTTCCCCAACTGAAGCTCCCTTCTCTGTGATAACTCCAGCCTGTGTCAAGTTGACACACAAAACCAGCCAGTACACATGTATACACATATACACATGTATACACACACAAACATACATATATGTGGACATAAGCAGACATATATACTTATACACATATACAAGTATATACATATACATACACACATTTATATACATACATATAAGTATGCATATATAGTTGAATTTTTTTGCAAAATAAACTTTATTTTCTGCAGTTATTTTTGTAAATTACAAAGACAAAATGCTAAGCTCTAGCATATAGCTTTTCAATATTTAACCAGAGTATGTACCTTAAAATGAGAGAAAGGCTATACTTTGTCAGGCATGCTATAAAATGTCTCGAGTTTTATGCTCTGCAGCATGTCTGTGTGTGGACATGAAAGAGAAATGTGGTTTTGCAATGTCTTAAGTTCTGAGACAAATCCTTTAACATTTCTTTGGAGTATTTTAACTGTGATTAGAGAATCAAAGAAAAATAACAAAACCAATCAAAAACAACTTTTGTTTTGCTCTCATTGGTCTTTACCTAATACAGATGAATATTCCCAATTCAGTCAAGGGCTCTCAGAGTCTAATCAGCCCTGTAGTCTTTGGGCCCTGTCAGAGAGGACCTCTATTTTTAGTAACATACTAAAAGTTCTGTATTTTATTTATCTTCCTCATGATCAAGGCCATAAGAAAACCTGCAAACAAGTCAAATATTTTTAACCTGAATATATGGTCATCCCAGTACAGAGAACTGCTATTGGTAAAGAAATAATGCTGGATTAGATAAGAAAAAGATCAGGGAAGAGGGAAGAATCTAAATAATTTATATTAACTACATTGTGACCAGGGTCTAATAGAGACCAGATATATCAAGTTAATTTGGGAAGAAACCTCACCTTTGTGTAAATTATATAAGAAATAATAATAGACTTCCAATAAGCAGAAGAAAAACAAGGAATCCCTGATGTACATGTGACGATAATATAATTATGTACAGGATACTAAAATATGTTTTTAAAAATTAACATATTTAGCAATTATGAGAATGTACCCCTCAAATTTCTTGTTCACAGAGAATGAGTGTTTTATCACTTATGCTATCCCTACTCTTCCTAAAGTAATTAATTAGTATATATGCATCAGAGTAGCTGTACCCAGGCCAAGCAAATCAATGACTAAGCACCACAAAAAGACTCTTATGTTGGGTGACTGTAGTTCAAGGACTCTACCCACTCAGCAATTTTTCTTGGAATTTCTCTGCTGTCTGAATGCTTCCTCTGATTTTCTCAGAGGTGACCAGCCTGTAGTACACAGTCTGATAGCTCTGTTGCTGGATATTTGATTACACTGTGAACTGCCAGGCTATGCTATTTATGGAAAAAGAACTTGTTTCTAGTTGTGATATGGCTCAGCCTTAACATACACTTTTAATACCTCTGGCTGGAAAACAGACAAGCCCTTATTATACACCCTTAATCTAAAACAATAAAAACAAGGTAAATTTGTAGAAGAAAGCACCTATATTTGAAAGAGATGTCTAATTGAGTGGCAGACAAAGTGATGAGTCAGAGAAAGATTTGACAGAATAAGATATATCTAACTCTTAGAAGAACAAAGAGAAAAGAGAAGCTATTTAAAAGGAAGGAGGCAGTTTTACCAAAACAGTTATACAGAGACAGGTTTCAGAGAGGGAACAAGCTAGACGTAGGTAAAGACAGAACAAGCCAGAGAATGAGAAAGATCCAGAAGAAATTGCTACAGTTAGTATGAGGCAAACCAGAGCTATTCAGTAAGAAACTGAGAGAAGTCATATTGAATCAGTCAGCTTGGAGACAAGTTTGAGCCAAAACAGCTGAGTTAAACCAACCAGTAGAGTTGAGAAAAAAATAGAAGAGGTGAGCTTACTTAGACACTAGTCTCAGAGGTTGTCTTAGTCAGGGTTTCTATTTCTGCACAAACATCATGACCAAGAAGCAAGTTGGGGAGGAAAGGGTTTATTCAGCTTACATCCACATGGTTGTTTATCACCAGAGGAAGTCAGGACTGGAACTTAAGCAGGTTAGGAAGCAGGAGCTGATGTAGAGGCCATGGAGAGATGTTCCTTGCTGGCTTGCTTGCTTCTCCTGGCTTGCTCAGCCTGCTCTCTTATAGAACCCAAGACTTCCAGCCCAGGGATGGCACTACTCCTTTGATCACTAATTGAGAAAATGCCCCACAGCTGGATCTCATGGAGGCATTTCCCCAACTGAAGCTCACTTCTCTGTGATAACTCCAGCCTGTGTCAAGTTGACACACAAAACTAGCCAGTACAGAGGTTAAAAATATTCTGGGCCTAGATTATATTGTATTGGGTCTAGAAGCTTCTAGGACTAGGCCTAGGTTAGCAGACAGAAGCAGTATGCCTCCATTAGGACACTTGCTACAGGGTAATAAAAGTTACTTTTACGTGGTACCTTTGATTTCTCTGTATTTCCTGTTACTCTTTCATAGGTGTGTCTCTGGTAACTCTCCCTCACATCTAGTAGGAATAGCTCCCCAGGTAACTAGAACCAATATCTATGTGGATGCATGTAGTGGGCGTGTGCATGTGTATATGCGCACATGCATGTATATGCTTATTTGTATACATTGTCTAACTTGTTGGACATTTATTTGTGGTGACCTAGATGGGTGAAAGAGGAAATAAAGATACCAAAGTTTCATTTGTGCTAACACGAAATCCTAGAAACAGAATTGGATGCAATTTAATCTCAATAGGTTTATATTCATCTGTGGGTAGGATAGTAAGGCACAGAGCAGGGATGGCCACAGTAAAGGCATCACTTTATTTGGCTGCTATTAATCAATCATAAATTTTTCTCTAAATTGTAGTGCTTCTATGCTATGGATATATTTGTATCACTTTAAACAATAATATATTTCCCTTCCAACTGGAAAAACTAGCCGTACAAATCTCCACATTTTGAAATGTCCTAAAAAGAGTAATTTTGTTGTGTTTCTTAAAAATATTTTATTTAGTGAGTGTGTGTATGTATGTGTGTGTGTTTATATGTGTGTGTATATGTGTGTGTATAGACAACTTTCAGGAATTTTTTGTTTCTTTCCGTCATGTGGGTCTTAGGATTAAAATATACACCATCAGGTTTGGTGGCCAGCACTTTCCACTAATGCATCTCATTCACATCAAATAATGTTTATAAGACACAGAAATATAAAAAAGCAAAGAAAGGTCAAAGAGATGGTTTACTAGGTAAGAGTCCCTGACTGATTACCTGAGTTCAGCACCTGAAAACTACACATTGGAAAGAAAGAACTGACTCTGTATGGAATCCTCTGACTTTTATATGTTTATCATGACATACATGACCACACACAAAATTTTTAAAAAAATGTAAAAAAATAATTTAAAATGCACAGACTGCAGGAACTAAGCAAAGAAAATTATAACTTTACTAAAGCTCAAAACACACATTTTAACGCACACAATAGTAGTGGGAGATTTCAACACCCCACTCTCTGCAATGGACCGATCATGGAAATAGAAACTAAACAAGGACACAGTGAGACTAACGGAAGTTATGAAACAGATGGATTTAACAGATATGTATAGAACTTTTTATCCTAAAACAAAAGGACTCTTCTTGATTCTCCAACTTATAATTAACTCAGGCAAATCAGAGGCCTTCCTCTACACAAAGGATAAACAGGCAGAGAAAGAAATTAGGGAAACAACACCCTTCACAGTAGTTACAAATAATATAAAATACCTCGGTGTAACTCTAACTAAGCAAGAAAAAGATCTGTTTGACAAGATCTTCAAGTCTCTGAAGAAGGAAATTGAAGAAGATCTCAGAACATGGAAAGATCTCCCATGCTCATGGATTGGCAGGATTAATATAGTAAAAATGGCCATCTTACCGAAGGCAATCTACAGATTCAATGCAATCCCCATCAAAATTCCAACTCAATTCTTCACAGACTTAGAAAGAGCAATTTGCAAATTCATCTGGAATAACAAAAGACCCAGGATAGCCAAAACTATTCTCAACAATAAAGGAACCTCTGGTGGAATCACAATCCCAGACCTTAAGCTGTACTACAGAGCAATTGTGATAAAAACTGCATGGTATTGGTACAGTGACAGGCAGGTTGATCAATGGAACAGAATTGAAGACCCAGAAATGAACCCATGCACCTATGGTCACTTGATCTTTGACAAAGGAGCTAAAACCATACAGTGGAAAAAAGACAGCATTTTCAACAGATGGTGCTGGCTCAAATGGCAGTCAACATATAGAAAAATCCAAATTGACCCATTCCTTTTGCCTTGTACAAAGCTCAAGTCCAAGTGGATCAGGGACCGACACATCAAACCAGATACATTGAAACTAATAGAAAATAAAGTGGGGAAGAACCTCGAGCAAATAGGCACAAGGGAAATTTTCCTGAAGAGAACGCCAATAACTTCTGCTCTAAGATCAAGAATTGACAAATGGGACCTCATAAAGTTGCAAAGCTTCTGTAAGGCAAAAGACACTGTCAATAGGACAAAACGGCAACCAACAAATAGGGAAAAGATCTTTACCAACCCTATATCTGATAGAGGGCTAATATCCAATGTATACAAAGAACTCAAGAAGTTAGTCTCCAGAGAATCTAATAACCCTATTAAAAAATGGGATATAGAGCTAAACAAGGAATTCTCTACTGATGAACACCAAATGACTGAGAAGCACCTAAAGAAATGTTCAACATCCTTAGTCATCAGGGAA
>JADRCD010120357.1:0-12383 GCA_019843815.1 Montemys delectorum
GGGAAGGGAAGGGAAGGGAAGAGAAGAGAAGAGAAGAGAAGAGAAGAGAAGAGAAGAGAAGAGAAGAGAAGAGAAGAGAAGAGAAGAGAAGAGAAGAGAAGAGAAGATCTTTCCCACTTCAGAGGGAAAGTCTGAAGTCATGTCTGAAGTTCAGAATTCAAGTCATTCTCAGCAAATTCAGTGAGGATGGTAAGCAAGAGGTTTAAAAGTGGTGTGCATAAGGAGTGTGGGATAGAAGCAGTTACCAAACTTTTGAAGCTATCAAGAGAAAGTAAACACGGTCTTTTGATGTGGGATGCTCACAGGAATAAAACACCTATCATTGTATTATCCTTTGAGTAAAGTCAGCAGAATGGGAGAGATCTCCTGGTCTGTCATTATGTAGTCAAGGTCCCCATTGAAATTCCTAGAGTCCCACACTGTCTCCTTCCACTTCAAGATCTTTGTATTTAGCTTGATTTTTTCAGAAAGCAAAGAAATGATATGCATGCAACTGTTATTTTAACAGATGTTTTATGGCAGAATATTTAATACCTTTGCCTTAAATACTTATTATGTCTCTACAAATAGACAAAAATATGCAAAGGGGGAATCTATGCTATACATAAAACATAATTATTGTCTCTTTCCTTCAAGATAGGCAGCTTGGAAAATGAGCTTGGAAAGCATCAGGACAAGGAATCTCTCAGAGCATCCACTGGTATTATTCCATCTAGTGAATAATGTATGGGGAAAGTCTAAAGTATGTAATATCTTGAAAGTCAGTACTCTTTTTCTTATTTTGATAACCTTGATCATTTATATTTTATGGTATATTATTATAAATCCTTTCAGGATGTAAATGGTATATAAATTATGAATTAAAGCACTGGTACTGCTGGGCATAAGCATCTTTATGCATCACAGTTTTGCTCAGGGTCATTAAGTTACAAGCCACATCTCTGACCTACCCTATTAAATTCTAAGCTCAAGAATTAAACTTAGTAAGCTCTATTGGTCAGGTCACTAATATGCACTGACTAGATCCAAAATTGGGGGTACTTCAACTGACCTACACATTTTCCTCTTCATAAAAGAAGACCAGTTTTTAAAGCAAAAGCACCATTTAAAATGCACTGTTAGCAGTTTTTCATCTCTCACCAAACAAGATGAGTGTTGACGATATCAACAAAAACAACTGGGTAGAAAAGAAATGGATTTGTTGAGAGACTCTTGGAGTTTGTCTTTTAAAAAGCTAGATTGGTAGTCCTGTCATATAATTATGTATAGAAAAATGATCATCTGCAGTGATTAACAAAGCAATGCTGATGAGCATCATGTTAAGATTTAGCTCAGGATGGAGACTATTTAGGTTTCACCCTAACTTTAACAATTCACCCCTTCATGGTCATGTTTAACTGACATAGTGTTCAATCACATTGCCTCAAATACAATATGGAAATGGTCATATTGCCAGCCTTGTAAGAATGAGATGCAAATTAATCTGAAAATGCAAAATGGATTTGGCATGATTGGCATTAAATCTTTCATTTTATACACACATATGTATGTGTGTGTGTGTGTGTGTGTGTGTGTGTGTGTGTGTGTGTGATGTGAAAATTAAGGGTACTTTATGTGACCTTATGCTTTATGAGCATTCTTGCTTTCTAACAATCAACTGTTTAACAACTCCCAATGGTCAGTTCAGAATCCTATCCTCGATGTAGTCATTTCAGATATATATATGGGGGAATTCCTTTCTAGTCTTTGAATTTCAGATTTGTCTATTTAAAAATAAATATGGACTCAGTACATTGAATATATATGTACTTTTACATACATATACATGTGTAAGTATATACATGTAGCAATAATAAAGAAAAATCATGAATTTAGAAGGAGGACACAGAAACAAAGAAGGGGATGAGTAGGACCGATGTAGATACAGTGCTCTATTCTCAAACATAAAACAAAAATAAAATATAGCATTTTTGGAAGGACATCAAAAACTCTGAAATTGAAGAATAACTGATGACAGAGGTATGAGTTGTGCTTAATTAATTCTTTGTCCCCTGTGTTCTGTTTGCTAAAGATCACCATGGGGGATACATTGCTGATGATTTAACAAATATAACAGGTCCATGGACTTGGAAGTGAACTCAAAATATTTTTTAACTGGGTAAAATCTTTGTCTTCCTTCATTGGAAATGTCTACTTAGTGATTCTTTTGCACCCTAGTATAAAATGGAGAATTTTTCTGTAGGAGTCTGGTGATTATGATCTCAGCAAATGCTAGACCACCTGTGAATAAGAATTGTTTTAAATTCTAAGATACCCAAAACAACACTTGGTGTCCTGAACAATGCTGATACAGGCTGGAGCCCAAATCTTTCCTTTTTCACCACAATAGGAACCACAGCTGGACTGCTGAGACATTTCCTCTCTACAAAAGGCCAAAATCTCTGCCTCCTTACTCCAGAAAATCCTCAGCTCCTACCACATATAATCATGACTTTTCTTTATTAATGTGTAAAACATCTCTCTGATGACCTCACAGTTGTCTCTATTGTTACTAGAAAACATAGGGAAACAAGGCAGCTATTTCCCATCAATCCTTTCCCTCTGGTAAAACTCCCTCAGAAGTGTAGGACTGGCTGGTCTGACAGATCCATCTCATATTCTGAAGGCATAAGTAGTATATTATGAATTCCTCAGAAGTTGGATATGTGGCTAGTGATCAAGACTTCCCCAGAAGCTGGAGGTAAGACATATTCTGTCAAGACTTTTTCAGAGGATGAGATATGACTGGTCCACTGGTTCCTCATAAGCATCCTCATTTAATACAGAGACACTGAAGACAGGAATGGTGGACCACAGATATAGAAGCCATCCCTCCACCTGATAATTGATTGTCTTTCACGCTGGTAGCCAGCACACTGAGGATCTACAGCTGGCTTACATAGGTATGTCTTTGACAGTTACAGAATGATTTCTGAAATTCAAACTAAGCCACAGTGGCCACAGCTCACTGCCTTGTTTCCTGGCAACTTCACCTTGACATCCCTACTCAGGTAGAAGCCATTTTCCTGGTTTTGAGTTGCCTCTATACACTTCTCTCTGAAATATAGTCAAACTTCCTGAATCAGTGGGAAGGTCATGACTCAATTATTTTGATCTCACGGATGCAGTTTTCTTTCCTTTTTCAATTATTTATGATTGGTTGCCAATATGTTTGTCTGAGTGTGGTGCAAATAGCACCATTATGTAGCAAGGCCTTCCTTGGAGACTGGGATTAAATCATCCTTGGATTTTACTACAAACCAAACTTTCTAGCTAGCTCATTGGTATGTCAAGGTTTTTACCTTAGAAACATCTCCTCTGTGCTGAGTGACCTTAACATTAAGAACTTGCTCTGCTATTACTTATCAGTACACCCATGGAAATGGGTAAGGATTGTAGAATCTTAAAAGGACAAAGGAAATTCGATTAATCTAATCTTAGAATTTCAAATATAATTAAGGATAAACATGGTGTTATAGAGACTGTTGAAATTATATTAGTTAGAAGGCACTCCAAAGATCCAGTTAGTCAGCCAGACAATAGCTCTGTTTTTCGCTATTTTCTGTTGTGTGTAGATGAGTGTATAACTGGTTCTTTGTGGGCTTATATTTTATTTTATTAACTCTA
Source organism: Montemys delectorum (assembly GCA_019843815.1). Taxonomy (NCBI): domain Eukaryota; kingdom Metazoa; phylum Chordata; class Mammalia; order Rodentia; family Muridae; genus Montemys; species Montemys delectorum. The sequence goes on from JADRCD010120357.1 coordinate 3,667, forward strand.
TGTATATGTCTTATCATTTCCTCCTGATTCAAAATTTTTAAAAATATTGATATTTTTCCATTGGTCTATGTCCTATTTAAATGTTTATTACTCAGTATTTGTGTCTTGGAGTCACTCATTAGTTTTTACTATTGACGTCTAGTTTTCCTCTATACATGTTCCAGAAGCAGATGCTATAAACTTCTTCCTGGTTTAAATTTTGAAAGATATAGTTACATGCTTACTGAAAAAAATAGGTAATAAAACCATAAAACTGTTGAGCTACTCCTTGTCTCCAAACTTTCATAGTTCCTCATTATCAGCTGTGCCTCTACTGACCTGTGATGCACCATTTTGCATTCTATTCATATTATACTAGGTACCTGTCACCTACTGTATATCACTCAGAATGGTTTTGTACCCAAAAGCTCTATTGTGCACCAATTCTCGCTACACTTCACCAGAGTTTGTCAGTTAATGACATTTTCAATGTTTTTGTATTGGTTCTTTTCTAGGATGCCATATTTTTTGGACATGTAGACTTTTCAGATTTGCAACATCTGATATTAATAAATTATTTGGTGTCTTGGCCTAGCTAAAATAGTTTCAACTTTATTGGTAACTTCAGTAAACCCTCATTATTATTATTATTATTATTATTATTACTATTATTTGTTGTTGTTGTTATTGTTGTTGTTGTTGTTGTTGTTGTTGTTGTTGTTGCTAGTGGTGGTTGGTTGGTTGATTGATTTGTTAATTGGTTGGTTTTTCAAGACAGGGTTCCTCCATGTAGTGTTGACTGTCCTAGAACTAACACTGTAGACCAAACTAGCCTGAAATTTTGGAAATTCACTTGTCTCTGTTGGGATCAAACGTATGTGCCACCAACACCTGGCTTCTTTATTTGTTGTTTGGTTGGTTGGTTTTAATGAATTCTGTTGATTTCTGTTTCTGGTTCAATTGATTTTCTACTGTTTCCTCTGTTGCTATGGATTTCAGGTGTTGTGGTTCCCTAGAGTGGAAATACAGATGATTGATTTAAGAAGTATTTTTAAAATACTGAGACAGATGCAGATACCCACAGCCGAACAGTGGCTGGAGCTTGGGGACTCTTATTGAAGAATAAATGGAAAGATTATGAGCCCTGGAGAGGACAGGAACTTCATAGGAAGACCAACAGGGTCAACTAACCTGGACCCTTGGGGCTTTCAAAACTAAACCACTGACTAAAGAACATTCACCAGCTGGACTTAGGCCTTCCCGCACATATGTAGTAAGTGTGAAGCTCAGTCTTCATGTGGGTCTGGAACAACTGGAGCCTGTATCTGTTAATTATATCATAGTTGAGTGATAATGAGTGTCTGTAGATGTTTAAGACCCTGTTGACTAGTGGTCTTATTGGTTTAACTAGGTTCTTCTTCTTGTTTTCTTGCTGCAATCTTGCTGACAGAGGTGTTTATACATGAAATTCCATTGACAGATTTACCCAACTTTCCTGAAATTCTGGTTCTTTTGACTTCATGCAGTCTCAAATATTGTTAGGCAAGTTAATGATTGTGTTGCTATTCATTAGTTCATAATGCCTCTCTTCATCTCTGAGAGCTGTTCTCTTTGAGGTCTATTCTTTCTGAGATTGATGTAGATGCTTGTGCTTTCTTCTAACTGGGGATTGCAGCTTTCATTTGACTACCGACAGTTTGATATCTCGGCAGCTGTATTTAAATTGCCTTTCCTCTAAACCAACAGCTGAGCCTTGTTTCATCATCAACTCTAACTTCTTTAACTACTATGTCTATACCATGGATGTTCAAAGTAGTCATTATGATAATTGGCTTCACTTCCATCCTGCTTCTTCCCGCTTTTGTTATCCTACATTTGCTCCCTTTTAATTTTGACTTTTCTACATGGACCTATTATTTCCTTTATTTCTTTCTTACCATATCAACTAAATTATTTATATTGCATTTTATAGCAGCTGTAGTATCCATGATAAACTTTTCCTTGCTATCCAGGAATATGGTCCTTTGTAATAGCAACCCATCTTCTTCCCTCCTGCCCACACGTTGTAATATTCCTGTTATTCATTTCATTTAGAAATAAGCACCTATGCACAAATTCATATATACAGATATGACATTGATAAACACATACAGACCACACACATATACATTTGCATGCACACATACCCATGTCATAAACAAAAAACACATTACACATGTGCAGTACACACTACACAAATACCTATACTATAGATTAAAAATACATATACATAATCCATCCATATACACTTGTGTACAGATGTAGTTTACAAACATACACACATATACTACATATCACTTGCAAATACACATAGCACACCTACACATACAGATATCATACAAGCATGTGCCACATCTACAAATCAATGGATTCATAGGGAAACAGGAATTTTCAGGTAGGATCACATGGGCATGTCTACCCCTAAAATAGGTAGTTCTATGAGGGGAAACACATGGAAACAGATGAAAACATGGGGGCAAAGCATTTATGAATGCATCAGTGTTATGGGATAGAACTAATGGGGTTGATGGCTCCTGCTTCCATGTTAGAAGGCAATGAGAAGATTCCTTCTACAAAAGAACAGGCATCCTCATCTGCTGAGGTCTGATTCAGGAATTCACATCCTCTGGAACTATAAGATGTATATGTCTGTTGATTGTGGTAGTTTGATTGCAGCATCCCAAAGGATCAGAAAATGGAACATATAGTATGACTTTTCATTTTATTTTTAGGAAAGTGGTTTCCAACATGTGGGTGACTACTCCTTTGGAGATTTAATGAATCTTTCACAAGGGGTAGCATATCAGATATCCCACATGTTAGATATTTAAATTACAATTCAACAACAGTTGCAGAGTTGCTGTTTTAAAGTAGGTGGGACAATAATAATTTTATGGTTCTGGGTCACCACAATATGAAAAACATCATTTCAGCATTAGGAAGTTTGAGAATCACTGATTTTTCATCCATTCTACTGAAAACCTGCAACCTCTGAGCTTTTGATTATGTGGTTTACAGTCAGTCCTACACTAATTTTAAAGGTATTCATGTTTCAATATCTCTGTTGTTCTTTTCTTTCTTTATTCCACCTTAACCTTTCTCATTATATATGTTGGGGTTTAGCTAGTGTTGTGCAACACTTTGATACTATACTCTGTTTTTAGGTTGTCCCCCTCTTTATTTTCTTCTATTTGTAGATGATAGAGTCCCTCTTAGGAAGTTCTCTTCATTTCTGGTGGAGTGTTTTATCTTCTGATGTTGTCACTGTCTCACCACACCGCCATTAGTCCTTTCATAGAGTTCACTTTAGTCTATTAGATCTCTTAGCCTTTTAATTATATTTGTATCAATTATCACCTTAATGATTTCAAAAGCCTTTATTACGTCTGAGTCTAATGTTAATTTGCTCAAATTATGCATTTATGTCTTGGTTTGCCTCATAATTTAATCGACTGTGAGACATGATACTTAGATAAAACCTACTGCTTAGAGCCTGGAGTGAACTGGTGGGAAGGTGGGAAAACACTCTAACTCTCTCTTAAGGCTTAGTACTCAGCCTGTTTCCTACACTGTAAACCTTAGGACTGTTTCTTAGCCAAACCCCGTGAATGACAGAACAGTCACAGTGGCCTGGATTTGAGTCTATCCCATCCTAAACATCCAGGTTGATAGACCTGGACTTGTGTGTATCCCATCATACCCATGACTGTCTAGGGCTTGTGGACATGGAGTTGACTGTCCCACCTTGCACATACCTGACTGGAGCTACTAGACCTGGATATTTCCTTTCCATCTGCTCAGCCTGATTCTTAGAGTGACATAAAAGGTTGGGATTTGATTAATAATTTCTCCTAAGAATACATCCAGTTAAGGAGTGCACTCTGCCATCTCCAATACAAGAATCAGGAATTGATTTTTCAATGATTTTTAGTTTAGGAGTCTGGAACTTTCTGGTCATGTTTCATATTATTATGGCCATTCACCTCCTCCTAAAGTCTGATTTTTCCTGAATTGTTTTTGTTTGTTTGTTTTGTTTTGTTTTCATTCCTTTTGGGAAGAGTTAAAAGTATTTATTACTATGGAATACTTTTATTTAATTCTTCTTTATGAATTTATTTTATTTTTCTTGCAGGATTCAAAATTTTTATTTAACTAATAAAATAAATTATGACTATCTAATATGAGATGGAATAAACATTTCTGTCATAATAAAATATAATCTGTCTTGAGGACATCTTCCATGACTTATTATCTTGTGCTTTTTTTCAGCTTCCTGTTATTTTTTTATTAAACTAATAAAATTTATTTTAAAATATACTACTAAATATTGACATTTTTAAGTCATCAACATAATTTATAATAGTTAAATGTACATGATGTCTCCCAAAGCTAAAAGTAATGTGCACTCAACCAGTTTTTAGAATCTATTTGGAACATTAAAAACATGATAAAAGTAGAAAAAAAATCTCTTATGAAGTCCTCAATGAAAGGAAATTGTGACAGGTTCCTGATTAAACAGAAACCATTCCATCTCCAAGGGTGAATACTCAGAGTAAGTGTGGTTTCATAGAATGAATTGGGTACTGTTCCTTCTGTTTCTGTTTTGTGAAATAGTTTGAAGGATATTGGTATGGGGTCTTCTTTGAAGGTCTGATAGAATTCTGCACTAAATCTATCTGGTTCTGGGCTTTTTTTTGTTTTTTTGTTTTGTTTTTGTTTTTTTGTTTTTGTTTTTGTTTGTTTGGTTGGTTTTTGGTTTGTTTTTTTGTTGTTTATTTTGTTTTTTTACGGTTGGGAGATTTTTAATGACTATTTCTATTTCTTTAGAGGTTATAGGACTGCTTATATGGTTTGTCTGATCCTCATTTAAGTTTGGTATTTGGTATCTGTCTAGAAAATTTTCCATATCATCCAGATTTTCCAGTGTGAGCACTCTATTTACATGATTTTCACTCCTTTCTCTCCCTCTCAACTTTCACTGTGTGCCTCTTTTTAATGGAGAATTTCATACATGAGTGTAATAAATTTTGATTGTCTTCCATCCCTTCCTCTCCAATTCTTCCCATATCCCTACCTTGCTTTTCCCACATGTAATTTTTATCTTATTAGTGGGTGGAAAATTGATAAGTTATTGAAAGATGCTAGGGAGAATGTTAGTAAGAATGAGGAAAAACAAATCATCCTTCTGGGACAAATCCTCATGGTCTCTGGTCAGGGCAATATTGGTCTTTACAGAACTGTGGTGTTATAATGGATGTTACACAGACCATATGTGCATCTTCCAGGCATGTGACAGTCATATTAACAGAGTTTAAAGGACATGTATCCAGACAGTAGACACACATGTCTCTTTGCAGGTGATTGGTTTGAGTCTTATTTGCCATAACTGACCAACATTCAAGTGATTGAAAAAAATTTAATTTTAAAATTTAATTTAATAATTAATAAGATTTTAAAATTAATAAAAATTTATGATAGAAGTTTACATTGTCAGATTTGTGGTTTTTTAAACTTTGCAAACAGCATGTTAATATAGCATTTAATAGCTGTGGTCATATACTATAAATCCTAGCTCTTATTAGTTTGTGAAGGTGGCCATTTGACCACTTTAGGTCTCAGATTCCTTTTGTGTAGTTTAGGGGTGGTAATGCCAGTACTGTGGAGAAATGTGTACAGCAGCATGACACATGCCACACACTGGAGATTGGCAGCCTCATCAGTGACTGTTGTCACAGCTGAATTCAGAATAAAAGCAACTCAGTTTTGGCAGCATTGGTATTGTAAATCTAGATTCCCTCCTTCCTTCCAGGATTTCACTTACAGACAACATCAGGCAAAAGAGATGCTTTAAGCTGGGATTTCTACAGAGACTTCTCTATTCAAAAACCCAGCAATTGATGCTACGGCTTCTGTATTTCTCTACATGTATAGTTGTTGGTCAGCACAACACATACTTTTATTTAATTATTCATAGGTATTAAATGTATTTTTTGAAATTATTTTATTTTATTTGTGTGTGCATCATCATCATGAGCGTACCTAGAGATCACAGAGGTCAGAAGAGCACATCAGATTCTCTGGAACTAAAGTTACATTTTTTTATGAGACTTCCATGATTGCTAGGAACCGCACTTGTGTCTTCTGCAAGAGCAGTACATATTATCTCTCCAGCCTTCAGATGTATTTTTAAATGAAATTATCATAATAATGACAAAGATCCACTCTATTAATCTATCTAAATTTTTGCTTAGGTCCAATTATGCCAAATTCACATTTTAACCTTTCAAATATTTCATAACAGATGCAACATGACTGTGCATTCATGTTTTCCTAATACACAATTCTGAAGTATAAGTTCCATTTTGGGAATATGGCTTAAAATGAGAATTATAAAATAAGAAAGGCATAAATATATGTTCAGAAGTGATTTTTTCATACAGATTAGGTAAATAAATAATAATTTCAAATGCACATAATATTAATCTACTATCTAGAGAATGTAGGGTAGACAAAATATAGTCCACTACTTGGAACAATAACTGTTTTCATAAAATGGACACGGACAGTTTGGGTATGATGTACTTCCTTTTAATATGAGCATTCTTAAGCTAGAAGCAGGTGGATTTCTGGGATTTCAAAAATAAAACAAAGAATATGAAGGAAATGAGCAATTTAAGGGTTATTATAATAGAGATGTTCAGCATGCATTAACTGTCTCATTTACTATTCATAATTGTTAAATAGTTTATCTAATATTACCTCTAATAGGTAATAAAGAAACGAGGATCAGTCTTCATAAATGGGGAAGGACAGAGCTAAGCCTATGCACAAGCATACTCACTCTAAAGCCATCCCTTTAGACACCCTCCCTTTGTAGCTTCTCCTGTAAGAAGAGGGCATTGCAGGCTGATTTCACATTTGTAATACACATGGGTGATGAGAACTATGATTTTGGAGAATTAAAAGTATGCCCCAGCACTTTGGGATTGGGATGGTGACAAAGCAAATGGTTCAGATATGTGGGTATAATCATGGAGTGAGGAATGGTGAGAAGTTGAAGAATCTGATGAGATCCTTCCAAGAGCCACTGGGGTAGCATGACGACTGCTCATGGTAAATCAGGGTGTGAGGATAGAGACAAGAACTAAGTGGAAATATGATAAGAAAGACAGGTAGGTCAGGTGTGAGGACACAGAGCATGCGATAGATCAAGAAGCCCAGTGTGGCTCCCAGGTGTGTAACTCAAGCAGCCAGACAGTGTTAGCACCACAGACAGAGCCCATGGCAAAAGTGGTTTCCAAGCAGTGTATTCACAGTCCTGAGGGTTTTAGGTCTGTGCTCACCCACAGCAAATGGGTCAGACTTCTATGAGAGAAGTTTACAGACTTGTTAAAAAACCCAAGCTATTCAGATCCATTTTCTAGGTAAGATCACACTCTAAATGGCTTCATGTCAAGGTATAAAGTGAAGATTACATTCACTGATTTATAATACAGTGGGAGGTTTTCAGAGCACTCGGTGCTGGTGAACAATAAGCTTAGAGAGGAAACAGAATTGAGGGGGAAAGCAAGGTGAACAGTTTATTCTTGTAAGTTTCCCTTCTGATTTGCCATTCTCTGTCAACATGAATCTCACCATTATATTCCCCATCAAAAACACATCTAAAGCCTGAGTCTCTTTTGTGTAAATGCACGTTTATGTTTCATGTTACTCAGTGTTTTCTCTGGTCCCCAATAATGCTGTATGAGGTTAAACTGTGAATCTCAACACTCCCTGATGATAAAATGCAATTCCTCTCAGTTCTCTTCCTTGTCTCAGACTCATGTGTGCAACTGATAATGTAATTGAGACACCCGGTGCTGGTAAACAACTAGTAGGTTTTCTAAAACTAAACCCTGAGTATCACTTATATTCATTTCCTCCCGTGATTCCTCAGTTATTGCTGAAGTTCTGCTCCTCATTGCTCAGGTCACTTTCAGGTCACCCCCTGCCTCTCTTTTATTCAGACATAAAATTACCTCTGTCCTAGTCAGGGTTTCTATTCCTGCACAAACATCATGACCAAGAAGCAAGTTGGGGAGGAAAGGGTTTATTTAGCTTACTTCCATATTGCTGTTGATCACCAGAGAAGTCAAGACTGGAACTCAAGCAGGTCAGGAAGCAGAAGCTGATGCAGAGGCCATGGAGGGATGTTCCTTACTGGCTTGCTTCCCCTGGCTTGCTCAGCCTGCTCTCTTATAGAACCCAAGACTTCCAGCCCAGGGATGGCACCACCCACAAGGGGCCCTACCCCCTTGATCACTAATTGAGAAAATGCCCCACAGCTGGGTCTCATGGAGGCACTTCCTCAACTGAAACTCCCTTCTCTGTGATAACTCCAGCCTGTGTCAAGTTGACACACAAAACTAGCCAGTACAACCTCTGATTGAATTCTATGACCTGTCCTGAAAATCTCCAGGCTTAATCCTTCTGGATGAAATTATCATAGATTTCTACTTTGCATCCTATCTGAATGTGCTTCCATACTGTTTCTCACATAGTTGCAGAAGACACACTTCTCAGATGTGACAGCACAGTGCTCCTTTAAAGAAAACACTCCAGCACCTTTCCATTCCTTTTCCACAAACAACAGTGTCACCAGTACAATGTGCAAGCTGCCATGGTTCCTACACCTAATGGAATTTCTTTAATGTTCCTTG
>JADRCD010120362.1:0-12297 GCA_019843815.1 Montemys delectorum
GACATTCTGAAGAGCAGTCAGTGCCCTTAACCACTGAGCCATCTCTCAAGCCCCAATTTACCATATTTTAAAAACAAAGACATGGGGCTAGAGAGATGGCTCAGTGGTTAAGGGCACTGACTGCTCTTCAGAATGTCCTGAGTTCAAATCCCAGCAACCACATGGTGGCTCACAACCATCCGTAATGAGATCAGATGCCCTCTTCTGGTGTATCTGAAGACAGCTACAATGTACTTACATATAATAAATAAATATATATAAAAAAACCAGAGACATGAAAACCAAAACAAACAGGAAGAAAGAAAAATTAAAAAAAAAAAAACTCTACAAAAGTAGCATTAAAATCCTTTATTTTGGCCAGTTGCTCTGGGCATGGAACCTGGCCTGGAGAATGCTGATGTACTCAGTGACACTCCAGTGCAAACTGTCTGCCAGTGGATGTCAATAGCAGACAACTTGTAGGGTAGGGTTGGGACCATGTCCACTTCCTCGTGTTGGCCCTGTGTAGGTCTTGCACACGTTGCTCCGGTCTGAGTTCACATAGGCATCAGTTCTGCGGTGCTAGGGGACACACACCGTCATCTTAGAGCCATCCATCACTTCTGAGTCCTAATCTTCCTGCCTCCTTTCCCACAGATTTCTGAGCCCTGGAGGGGAGGGGCCATGACGACGTCTCATTTAGCACTGAGTGCTCCAAAACCTCTCACTCTCTACACTAATAGTGGGCCTCTATGTTAATTCTGTATGTGTGTGTGCAGGACAGGGTTTCTCTGCGTAGCCCTGGCTGTCCTGGAACTTTACTCAGAGGTCGACCTGCCTCTGCCTCCCAAGTGCTGGGGTTAAAGGCGTGCGCCACCACCGCCCGGCCTTTGTGTTATTTCTTCTCTGCATGACGCAGCTTCTCTGATATGGGATGAGCAAGGGTAAGAGCAGTATGTCATGAGGCTAAAGATCCCAAGTCATCACCGGCCGGCTCTGATCTGACTCAGGTTCCCAGGCAGAGTAGTCTAGGCTCTGGCAGGCACCACCCCTCCTTCTCATAGGCTTCTGGCTAGTTAGGGACAGCCCCTTGCTTCTTCCCACCTCCTGGTCCATTCCTTACTGGTCTCTGCTTCCTGCCTTCTCTTCTCCCTGGGGAAGAAGTTGACCCAGCTGCTGTCACATATGAGCAAGTCCTACGGGCGCCCTTGGCTATGACCTGGGTTGGCCTTAGCCAAAACACTCCTTCCCACCCTGTAGCCACAGAGGTATGGAGTCCTACCTCTGGTTCCTTCCTCCCATTCCCACTCTGATATCTGAATCTTTGAAAATTCTTAACTTTGCACACAAAACCAAACACAGGAAGAGTGAGTGACTTCTTCCTTTTGGGACAGAAGGTTTAGACAATCCCTGGGAGCCAGCCTGGCTGCTGTTAGAAGGCTATTTCTCTGGAGATCTTCAGTCTCATCATAAAGTGTCCATCCCTCTGGGGCAAGCTTAAGCAGAGTGTGTGTGTGTGGGGGGGCGTTGGGGGGACCTTAGCAGATAGGATCCTCAAGGAAGCCAGGCCATGCTTGCTAAGGGAAGAGGTAATGTGCTTCCCCATGAGGAGGAGGGGAGAGGGATGCTGAAGGAAGCAGTGGAGGATGGAGGACAGTGTTGTCCCCTCTGGTTTCTTTCCTTCTCCTCTCCAGCAATGGCTCCCTCAGACCCCTGGCTTTGCACTTCCTCAGGTCTGCCAGGAGTCTCTCACCTGCAGCTTTTAGTGATATTTAGATGAACCAATAGGAGTCTGTAGGCCTCTAAGAGGGAGGAAGGTTGGGAGACGAGGCCCAGCTTTGTCTTCTCAGAGGTCCAGCTCTGGGGCAGGGAAGGATTTGAGGAGGCAGGGGTTGAGTCTTTCCTCCTGGAGAACTCCTAGGTGCTCAGTACCCAGCTTAACACAGAACAAATATTTAGCCATGGTGACCAATAGTTTTTGAGAAAGACAACTGCCCAGGCACCAATCTCATCTTCTTAGCTTACAAGCGCAAGCACACACCCGTGGTCTGGGATTTTTTTTTATGTTTCAAGGACTAAGGAAATTGTTTAGAATACAGTCTTTAGTTGTCCCTTCCTTATAGATGAACAGATGTGAACCTTTACTTACTTCATTGCTAATGCCATTTGTGTTTACCCTTTTTAGTGGATCACCAAGCTGTCCTCCTTAGAAGCTAAACTTCTAACCTTCCATTGGCAACAGAGGATCTGCCCGCCTCGACATTGTTTGCTGACATGCTATGCTACTGAGCTTTGGTGTGTGCTAGGTTAAACAGTATCTCAGAACATTCTGTAGAAGTTTCAGCATTTGCTTTCATATGTTTAAGAAGGAGCTGGAGGGGTGTGTGCGTGTATGCCTACATGCATGCATGTGTACATGTTTTCTGTGGCAATTGGTACTCATTCTCAGCAGTACCCATTAGGTACTTCTGAGAGTAGCCCTTTCCCATTAGGACCCAGACTTGGTGCAGGACTTTTATTTGACTTTGGTTGTAGCTATTGGAGTTTTTACTAATATCATTTATTTTTACTTAATTCAGTGGCTATTCAGTTTTACTGGTTTTGGATTCCGTGTCTTAGGTTGATTTCTTTTTCCTTTTCAAGTAATATATGCATTCTGCTCTTATTTTACTTTCATTTTTACAAACGTAAGTCATTAGTGCACTTATCATTCTGACAAAATTTTGAAATACACCTCCAACTCTCCTTGTTCTTGGAAATCTGGAAGCAACCTGATTAGTCTTTCCCCATTGAATGGAAAATTTGCATATGCAAGTGAAGCCTTTACTGTGCCTCTGCCCTAGCACTTTTCTATGGCACACTTTTTAGTTATTGTAGACTTATAATATGTTTAATACTTTGTGTGGCTGGCCTCCATTTTCAGATTTCGTTTAGTTTTCCATATGAACCTTAGAGCCATCTGCTTAGATATATTTTTAAATCCTGGTGCTGTTTTTATTGGGAACATGTTTAAAGTTATAAATTAACTTGGGGAGAGTTGATAGTTTACGATGTTGAATCTTCTTGGCCAATAACTATGTTTGTCTTTCCATTTGTTCAAATCTTCTTTGTGCCCTTTAGTGAGTTCCTGGTATAGATCCTGAGCCTTTCTTGCTACATTTTGTAGAGGATTGTTGATTGTCCCAAATAACCTCCCTTCCTTAGGGAGCTGCACAGTAATAAACGAAAATCCAAAGTCTCAGTTGGAGCTGAGCATGGATGTATGACAATCCCATGAGTGGGATCTTTTCTCTCCTCTCCTCTTTTGTCCTTCATGAGGCTACTGTGTATGGTGTTAGCAATCACTTTTAACCATCAAGACAAGGGTCAAGCCTTAGGAATGGCTGGATGACTCGCAGATGACAAGGGGTCTGACCGAAGCCCTGTTGTGTCTCAACACTATGGTAACTGTACAGAAATTATTGCTAAAGGACACAAGCTATTGTTTGATATTTTCAGTCTTGTTTTTGTTTTTTGTTTTTTAAGGTTTATTTATTATTATATAGACACACCAGAAGAGGGCATCAGATCTCATTACAGATGGTTGTGAGCCACCATGTGGTTGCTGGGATTTGAACTCAGGACCTTCAGAAGAGCAGTCAGTGCTCTTACCTGCTGAGCCATCTCGCCAGCCCCGATATTTTCAATCTTTCTGCAGACGAGGAGATTCTTTTCATTGCATCTTTCCACTGTATTGAATTCTCTTAGTTTTTGTTAAGAAGTTTTCCCATGGATTCTTCTGGACTTTTCAGATCATCTATGGCTAACGATGATCACACCATCCCTTTTACTGTCAGTGTTAGTTTCGCCTCTCTTGTCCGACTCTACATAGACTAGAATCTCAGGAACAACACTAAACAGTCAGGGTGATGCTGGGACTGGAATGATGGCTTAATAGTTAGCAGTGCTTGTTCTTTTGGAGGACCCGAGTTCAGCTCCTAGTACCCATATCACACAGCTCCCAAAAGTCTGTAAACCCATCTAGCTCCAGGGGACCTTGCACTTCGGGCTTCCTCGGGCATCTGAACACACATGGCACACACACATTCATAAATTAAAACAGATACTGTTGGTCCTAAGCACCTTCAGAGCCTTTGATTCTGAGGGTCGTTCCCAGAAGTGCCCCTTAGGTAGAGTCCACAAGCATAGCCTTTGCCCACCAAGCTGCTTTACGTCCCTCTACACTAGACTGGAGACCTGTGGGAACTTCTCAGGAGCCACACTCCTTTCCCTGGCTGGTCAGAGGTCCTCAAGGATACTGGCTGTGAACAACAGGATAAGAGCAGGTCCTCAGTCCCAATCTGGTTCAGGATTTCTCAGTCTTGGCCTTTGGGAACTGCCGAATGTTGCCATCCCTGGGCCTACTGTTGGATGTTAGTACTTATTTTCTCTATTTAGAATAGTCAAAGATATCTCCAGACATCCAGACTTCTCTTGAAGGGTCTCAAGCAGACAATCATCATTCTAGTGGAAGTCACATGGATCATGATCCAGTCATAGTTCTGAGCTGGTCCCTCATTCAGGTAACTGGATAATGATCAAAATAGCGAAAAAAAAAACAAAAAAAAACCAAAACATGTAGATTGGCCTGGAGTGGGAGACAGGAAGCTTGCTGTACTGACCCTGGTAATGTCTGGCACCATCAAAGCCACCTTTGAAAGCAGATGGGAAAATGAGGTTCAGAAGGGGTAACCGTTGGAGGCCTCACGAGGCCAACTGTGATCACCTTTGTGGAGATCGAAAGATGAGTTGGATTCCCTGCGTGATATAGAGCAAATTCCTTTGGGCTGGGAAAAGGAGGCTGTGGTGAGAAGGGAACCACAGGGCCTGAGGTCAGAGCCGCTGACAGGGACAGGCTTCTTTAGAGGCAGGATGGCATATCCAAGGCTCCCCCGGGGCAGGAGTGCAGACCTCTTCCAGAAAAAACAAAGATGTCAAGAAAGGAAATTCCCAAACCATGTACTTAAAAACCCCTGCAAAGCCCAGCTGATGAGAAAAACAAAATAAAATCTAGCAGTTAGTTTGGGGTGAAGGGGGTAGAGATTGACTTCTAAAACAAATATACATGTTTTTTTAGTGAGGTGGGAAAGTTGGATAGCTAGAGACTGGTATAATACTGAATGTTAGCATATGGATCTCTTAGTATCGGGTGTCTGTCTTGATGAGATGAGACAAAGTCATACTGTAGATTTAACAAAAATAGTAATCCTCAGCCAGGCATGGTGGCACATGCCTTGATCCTGGCACTTGGGAGCCAGAGCGGACAGATATCTATGAGTTTGTAACTAGCCTAGTCTACATAGTGAATTCCATGCCAATCAGGGCTTCATAGACCCTGTCTCCAAAAATACAGAAATAGTATGTTTTAAAAGATGTTTGGTTGTGTTAGCCAGGAATGGCTGACCTTTAAAGTAGCACGCCTTTAATCCCAGCACTCGGGAGGCAGAGGCAGGTGGATTTCTGAGTTGGAGGCCAGCCTGGTCTACAGAGTGAGTTCCAGGACAGCCAGGGCTACACAGAGAAACCCTGTCTCGAAAAAAGCCAGAGAAGTAGCAGGGAGGGAAAATTGTGTGTGTGTGTGTGTGTGTGTGTGTGTGTGTGTGTGTGTGTGTGTAGGTTTCTCCTTGTGAGTGTAGTGTCTGCAAAGCCAAAACAGGGCATTAAATCCTCTAGAGTTGGAGTCACCATTGGTCATAGGCCTGAGTCCTAGGGAACTGAACTCGGGCCCTCTGTGAGAGCTGTCAGTCACTGGGCCCTCTCCAGCTTCACATGTGGTTTTACATGTTGTGATTCCTTCTCTTTTGTGATGCTAGGGGTGGGACCTAGGAGCTTTGGCAGGCCAGGTGTGTTCTCCACCTGTGAGTATGACAAGAACCAACTGTAGAGAGCACTAGTAACGTCCAGGATGATTGGAAGTAAGACTTTGTGATTTGACCCTTAGTTCATGAACAGGAGTTATCAGTTCTCCATGCTGCGAGGCTAGACATTGAGTGGGCCCTGACTTCCATTTCTCATTATTGATTAAGTATGAACTGAGACAGTTCTGGACATGAGTCCTAACCCTGCTGCTTCCTAGCTGGGTGGGTGAACAGCCCAAAGGATCTTTGTGGATTCATCACCTTACACGTTAATTGGTGTTTCGTGGCTGAGACTGGAGGATGGTTGGAGAAAGCTCTTTCCCAGGGGTCTTTAAATAACCAAAATTGAAAATGCACATCCCAGCTAAGGGAAAGTAAGTTGCTGGGGTTTCATAGCAATTCTTCAAAGAAAGTATTCATTACTCCTTATTTTGCATAACATAAGTCACCAAGGTGAGGGGGGACTTTTCCAAGTAACCGGTGAGAAAAATCCCAGCAAGCCCCAGTGTCTTTCTGCCTCTGCCTCTGCCTCTGCTGGAAAGAGGGTAAAAGTGTAGTGGGGTGCACCTGGGTTTAGCAGCATGGGTTCGACAGCCAGGACTGACAAGAGCAAACATCTCAGACTACAACCATCTTTAGGAGAGTGCACCATGTGGTGCCACACAGGGATTTCTAGGGGGTCTTGGTGGGGGTGCATGTTAGTCAAAGCTGAGGAGTGCGCCAGGCTCAGAAGTGCAGCTCCTCAGTGAAGCCTGAGTTGCTCTTCACAATGCCCCAACGCTGTCACATTTTCCATTTGGGACTCTAACCTGGTGGCGACTTCCCCAAGAGTGAAAGCCAGACCATATTCCTTCTGTAAACCACATGGTACTTAGACATGGCTAGTACCTGAGACTTAACAGGTCAGAAAAAAATGGGGACAATGTTTGTGCTTGTCTTGAAACCCTGAAAGAGAAGAGCTGAATGTCCCTGTGTTTTTAAACCAGGAGCTCCATTTGCATGCTCCACTCCCCTGGAATGTTTGTTTCACAGAGCTTAGACCTCCATGCCACATAGATGACAGGAAACTCTTGCAGTTACTTAAGAGATCAGAAAAGTGACTTCAGGGATGCAGAATTTGGATCATCAGAGAACAGACTCTTGAGGCAGGAGGCGCAGAAACTGCTCACTTGGGGCTGACTGGTGAATCAGACAGGAATGGAAATGCTCCTGGCACATGCATCCAAACACCTCCATGTTTCACAATACGCTCAGGGGAAGGGCAATCTTTCTTGGTAGAGTCAAACTGCCCTCTAGTTAAATGCCCTGGGCTGTTGTAGCAAACGCTAATGACAGGCTGGTATCATCTGCCAGGCATCCTCTGTGGCAAGAACCAGCCTCTCTTTCAAGAATGCTCAGTCACTCAAAGGCCACACGAGGCCTCGCAGTGAGCCCAGTGAGGGGTAGCTGTTATCGTCATAAACAAAAGCATACTGAAGTATGTAGCCCGAGTGGAATGATTTAACGTTTCATTTTGTGTTAATTGGAGGGAAAATATACTTTTCCTTAGAAAAATTCAATCATTTAAAAATCCAAAAAACTGCCATGTGGAGGGTGGGGGAGTGTGTGTGTGCACATGTGTGCCAGGGGGCAGTGCGGTGTGTACATGAGTGCCTCTGAATGCAAAGGTTAGAGGTCAGCATCGGGAGGTCTTCAGTACTCTCCACGTGGTATTTTTGAGACCGTGTCCCTCACTGAATTTTGAGTTAGCCAGCCTCAGGGATCGCATGCCTTAGCAGTTACAGGGTTATAGGTCTGTGGCACCACATACCTATTGCTTTACATGGATTATGGAAGTATCTCACTCACTTCACCAACTCAGCCGTCTCTCTGCCATCACTGCATCTTAAAAATAAGGTTGATGTTTTATGTGTTGGAGTGTTTTGCCTACATGTAGTTATGCCCACTGAATGCGTACCTGGTGCCCACAGAGGCCAGAAGCAGCTCTGGATCGTGTGGAACCAGAGTTACAGACAGCAATTAGCTGCCATGTGGGTGCTAGGAATCCAATTCAGATCTTCTGCAAGAGCAGCCAGTGCTGTTAGCCACTGAGCTATTTCTCAGCCCCAGTAACTGCCATCTGTCTGTCTGTCTCTCTATTTAATCTATCTATTTATATTTTGTTTTCTTGAGAGAGGGTGTCTCTGTCCTGTCCCCTTGTAGTCTCTCTGTAGACCAAGCTGGCCTTGAGTTCTGAGATCTGCAAAGGTCTGCGCCACCACTGCCCACCCAGCCATAACTGCCTTTAAAGAGATTTTCTCCAAATGCTTTTCTGTCATGTTCACTGTTAAGTCTTAACATCTATTTTTTACTTATCCCTACCTTGCAAACTTGAAGGTTATTGCTTTTGTCATTATTATTTTGATGTATTGCCCAGGTTGATATCAGACTCCTGAGTTCCTCCCACCCCAACCTTCGCCTGGGGCTGCCTGGGGCTAGATGTGTGTACTACCACACCCTCCAGGGAGGACTAATATCTGCATTTTTCTAGTTGAGAAAAAGGGTCTGAGGAGATTTCTTTTCTAACTGATCCCTAGCACGCAGATGGCAGGAAACCACTTCCATGTGCTTAACCACTTTGCTCTGTTGCCCCAGGAGAAGTCAGTGTGTGCACACTTTGCCCTCCTGTGGGGCAGAAAGCACTGCCCCTTGCTCCCACCGAGTGCTTGCTTCTGACGCATTGAAACGCACTTAGAAGATGGGGCTGATTTTCCCTGCATAGAGTTATCTAGAGAGAGCAGAGCTTCAGCTACTATACCTACTGCTAAAAACTTAAGGTGTCAAACAGCTGGTTTAGAGCCAAGAAAAATAACCTAGGGGTGTACTTGGGAATTATTCACTGCAGAATAACTTATCTGTCTGCATGGTTAGCCAGTTGCTTTTTTTTTTTTTTTTTAATATTTATTTATTGTATGTATACGAGTACACTGTGGCTGTCTTCAGATGCACCAGAAGAGGGCATCAGATCTCATTACAGGTGGTTGTGTGCCACCATGTGGTTGCTGGGAATTGAACTCAGGACCTTTGGAAGAGCAGTCGGTGCTCTTAACCACTGAGCCATCTCTCCAGCCCAGCCAGTTGCTTCTTACAAGCCCATAGCAAGGGGCCGAATAGATGGTTCAGTGGGTGAGAGCCCATATTTCTTTTGGAGAGGACCCAAGTTGGGTTCTCAGTGACTACAGCAAATGATTCCCACCTTACTGTAACTTCAGTTCCAAGGCTCTGACTCCATCTTCTAACCTTCTTGGGGATTTGCATTCATATGCAACTATACACACATATATACACAAAATCCAAAATACAACTTTTTTAAAGTTCACAGCAAGGAAAGTGCATGGTTAGCTTTTGCTGGGTAACTTCCTGACCCCTGTTGATAGCGAATGAGTATCCCCTGGCATGGGAAGAGGCTCCAAGGCCCATCATGGCATTCATATCTAGTATCTCACCCCTTGTCATGTTACCAACCAAGTACATGTCACCCTGTACCTATCAAAATGTCTACTTGGGGTCCAATGTACAGGCTAGATCGAGGACAGAGATGTCAAACAAGTTGCTTCCCTGTGTTTCTCTGAGCCAACGTGAGGTGAAATGGGACGGCTATCTGAGCTACATCCTCAAGACCCCTCTAGTCTACAATGTCAGCCTACATGGGCAGCTGGAACCCATGAGGCTTGAACCTTCAAACCAAACTGTTGGATACTAGATGCTGCCGTCTCCACTTGGGAGCAAATCTTTGTTGGTGCCCATTTAAAAAACCAAACAACCAAATGCAAATCAGATGAGGCTGTGTTCTGTTTGTATTCTTCAGTAAGAACCCAGGGGACTGGGTGCTGTGGGGACCCCCTGTCATCGTCATCTGCCCCCTGGCCTCACAACTTACCATGTCCCTTCACAATCAAAACAGGAGACAAAGATGTCTTTAGCTGGCTCCTGTTTCTGTCCTCGGTGTCCTAGCATTGGCTCCACTTTGTGTTTTTTATGCACAGTGAACTACTCTGGGGAAGGAGCCTCTGAGCCACCACAGTGCCTGGTATAATATAACATTTCCATAGTGGTCGGTTGACTGGATACAGCAGGAACTAAGTAGAGAGGTGATTTCTCAGACTCTGTCCCTGGTAGCCAGGTTTCCAAACAACACATAGAACCCTTAAACATATTATCACTGGGAAATTATTAAACTATTAAATCACCAGAGGCAACTCATCCGAGTTGTCCTGTAGCCTCTGCCCTAGTCTCCTCTTCACGCAGGGAGAGTTCGATGCAAGCAGGGTTCCTCTGTGTAGTCTCCAAGCACTATGGAATTCAAACTCTAAAGCCAGGCTCTTTGCATGTTCCTTATTGCTAATTCTCCCCTCTGTCTGACCACATAGGTCTCAAGACAGCTCCTCACACTCAGTCACTCTTTCCTGCCTTGGTGACCTTTGTCATGTCAGCATCCCCTCTCCCCAGAGATGAGACTCTGTCTGAGATCTTTGTACAGAAGCTGTTTGTCACCATACCTCGGCTACTCCCTTCACAGAAATGCTCACAATTTGTCATTAGGCTGCTTGCTCATACGATGGCTTTCCATGTCTTTGTGGTCACAGCTCAGACCTTGGAAAGTGCCTGGTTCTTCATGTTCACTGGATATTGGGATGAAGTAAGAGACAGCACCTCTGTTAAGTCCATTTTAGTAGCCAGCCAGTTCATGGTATGGCTATACGCTATCCCTCACTCACCAGGCCTCGTATGGTTCCATAATGTATACTGAGTTTTATGGGAGTCTGTTTTGTGATGTGCATTGAAGCTACCAAGGGAGAAAACACAGTCTTGGCCTCAACATGGAACCCTGGGATGTAGAAGGAGACCTGGAACAAGCCAGAACACTGGGAGTGGTGAGTCCCACCACAGAGGACAAGCAGAATACTGCCACAGCCCTTAGAGGGAAATTGTGGCAAGTATTACCTTTTTAGGCCACAGAAATATGTAGTTCTTAGACTAGCCAACAGTCTGCCAATACAGAAAGGCCAACGCCAGCAGAAGGACCAAGAGTAACCTTTCCGGGGTCATGCCTAGATTCTGGGGGAAGTGGTCTGCAGGACCCAGTGAAGGGCCAGCATCCCCAGACAGGAAAGCCAGAGAATGACCCTTCGAGCTCTTATGTCAGGAAAAAGAGCCAAACTGGCAAAACTAGCTAGTCTCCATCTTCCATGTCCCGCCACATAAAGACCCACGTGCTAGGAGAGTGGTCAGCCCTTGCAGGTCACCTGACCTCCATAAAGAGCTGAGGAAACACAAATGTAAGTCTACACAAGTTGACGGCAATGTCGGGAAGGCACGTCTTCGTGCAAACGGGAGGTCACCCAGGCTACTTGGAGGATAGCGAGGCCTCCCTCAAGGCCAGGGAGCTGGAAATGGACTGACCTCGGGAGGGACAGAAAACAGATTTTATTAATTAAGAAGATAAGGTTCACGTTTGTATTTGTTTAATTTGGCGTCGGGAGGTATTTGCTTGTAGACTCTGCATTGCATTTGAGCTAATCAGAAGTGTGTGTGTGTGTGTGTATGTGTGTGTGTGTGTATGTGTGTGTGTGCGTGCGTGTGTGTGTGTGTGTGTGTATGTATGTGTGTGTATGTGCATGTGTGTGTGTGTATGTATGTGTGTGTGTGTGTGCGTGTGTGTGTGTGTGTGTGTGTGTGTGTGTATTATGTGTATGAGCAGTGTTAAGATCATGCTCACACAAAGGCCAGGGAGGAGGACACATCTTGAGAGGATGAGGCAGGCAGGCAGGCAGGCACTCTCAGCTTCATCAAGGAGGACACGATCTGAAGGACTTAATAAAGCTCCAAGCTGTTCCATTTGATGACTTTCCTCCGAACTAACTGTGTGCCAGAGAGTTTCAGGCTTGGCATGGCCGCGAGGTCAAGAGCAGACCAACAGTTCTATGGGTACACCTGAGCTGAAGGGCACCTCAGAGGCTTCTTACAGGCTCTGTGATTGGCTGGTCACGGGGCAGAGGAGGAGAGGGAACAGCTTGAAAGGGGGGCTGGAACAGACATGGGAGCGAGCCCAACACTGGGCCACCTGGAAGTCCTGAGGCAGAAGCACAACCGAAACACCTGGTTAGTCAGTGACAGAGACGGCCTTTAGTGAGCTATGGCCCAGGAAGAACAGGCTAAAGCCGTGGCTCTCAGCCTCCCCAATGCCGCTCCCCTTTAATACAGTCCCTCATGGTGCCATGACCCCAACCATAAAATTATTTTTGTTGTTACTTCATAACTGTAATGTTTTGCTGTTATGAATTGTAATGTAAGTGATTTTGGAGACAGAGGTTTGCCAAAAGGGTCATGACCCACAGGCTGAGAACCACTACCTTAAAGTTATTTATTTATTTATTTATTT
>JADRCD010120363.1:0-29961 GCA_019843815.1 Montemys delectorum
CTCTCTTCTATCTCTTGTATTCTGTTGGTGATGTTTACATCTATGACTCCTGATTTCTTTCCTAGGTTTTCTATCTCCAGGGTTGTCTCTCTTTCTGATTTCTTTATTGTTTCTAGTTCCATTTTTAGATTCTGGATGGTTTTGCTCATTTCCTTCACCTGTTTGATTGTGTTTTCTTGTAGTTCTTTAAGGGATTTTTGTGTGTCCTCTTGAAGGGCTTCTATCTGTTTACCTGTGTTCTCCTGTATTTCTTTGAGGGTACTATTTATGTCTTTCTTAAAGTCCTGTATCATCATCATGAGAAGTTATTTTATATCTGAATCTTGCTTTTCTTGTGTGATGGTGTGTCGAGGACTTGCTATGGTGGGAGAATTGAGTTTTGATGATGCCAAGTGACCTTGGTCTGTGTTGTTTTTTTTCTTATGCTTGCACCCTGCCATCTGGTTATCTCTAGTGCTACCTGCCCTTTCTAAATGTGACTGGAGCCTGTCCTTCCTGTAATCCTGGTTTTGTCAGAACTCCTCAGAGTCAGGCAGTCTCTGTGATCCTGTGATTCTGGGATCCTGTGATCCTGGACTTGTTAGAACACATGTGAGTAGAGCTTCCTCTGGGTGTTGTGGGACTGGCTTTGGAGCTTTCATCCAAGGTCTGCTCAGGACACCAGCCCAGAGAGATTGGAAGGAGCCCGAGCCACTGGGCTGGTGGAATTCCTGTGTGCCTGGTCCAGCTGGTCCCAGTTTCTCCTGGTGTTGGGAAAGATGTTGGGTCCTCCTCACCTCTAATCCTGGGCGTGTCAGAGTGCCTGGCAGTGGAGCTTCCTCTGGGTATTGTGAGACTGCCTATGGAACTTGCACCCAAGGTCTGCTCAGGACACCAGCCTAGAGAGTCTCGAAGGAACCAGAAACACTGGGCTGGCAGAGTTCCTGTGTGCCTGGTCCAGCTGGTCCCAGTTTCTCCAGGTGTTGGGACAGATGTTGGTTCCCGCTCACCTCTGATCCTGAGCGTGTCAGAGTGCCTGGGAGTGGACCTTCCTCTGGGTCTTGAGGGACTGGCTGCGGAGCTTGTACCCAAGATCTGCTCCTGTCTATTACCTTTTATCATTAGTCTATTCATCATGTCTATCTCTTCTTGCCTAACTTGAGCATATGAGAATTTTTCTTCAATGTTTCCTTCAAAAGACTCAAAGTGATATGGTTTTTATTTTGATATACTTGATGATCTATTTAAGCTTTTATACAATACAAAGTTAGGGTGTTTGGGGTTGTTTGCTTTGCTGTTTCATGCCCAACATTTTCAGCACCATTTGTTGAAAAGACTCATTTTTGTTTGTCAAATGTTAATTGACTAGTAATAAATTAGTAATCAGAAATACATTTTGGCTTTTCTCAATTCTTGGTACCTATTGATATGATTGTGATATTTTATGCTGTTAATGTGGTAGAATATATGCATTTGTTATAGAATAATGAACCAACCTTGCAATTTTAAAGTGAACACCCCCCCAATGATCTATATGTTTATCACTACATGAATGCCACATACTCTATATTAATGCATATAATGTATTATAAAATTGAATACCCTAAGTCTTCTGACTTTATTATGTCAAAATTGTTTTGCTTATTCTAAATTTTTCTTGTAATTTTAGGTATAATTTTGTCTATATTTAAAAAATTCATTATGCTGGAATTTTGAATGACATTTCATGAAATTTGTAGAACAATTTTGAGAGACTTGCCATGGTTACTATATAGCATCTCAATACATAAATGCGATTGGTCCTTCCATTTTTTTTAATAAATGTTTTGTGATTTTCAGCATCCACATCCAGGATGTTTTACTAGATTTATACCTCAATCTTTCATTTTTAAAAAGCTATTGCAGTTATTTTTAAAATTGGTTTCCAATTATAAATTGAATTACTACTAATATATAGCAGTATTGTGGACTTTTGTATGTTGATATGTATCCTTTTACATTTGATGAACTCCTTTATTATTTCCAAAGTTTGAATGGAGATTCCTTAGTAGTTTTCATATAAACAATCATGGCAAATGAAATAGTTTGATTTTATTTCTTATTCTAATCAATGTGGCTCATATGTATGTATTTTTTCCTTTATTAATTGAAGACATGTATTTCATGGACATGTACTTCCTCTATTTATAGAGTCACAAATAGTATTCCTTTATATTGTTAATATCAAATATTTCATTTATTGGCTACTTAGTAATGGAAATAGTCTTAAAATTTCATAATAAATTATAATTGCTCATAATTTATTCTTTGCATTTTGAAAATACTTTGTTGATTATCTTAGCATTTATGAGGATTAATGATTTGTATCTTTCTTTACAATTGTTAATTAGCATACAAGGTATTAATCTTCATTATGACATTTTCAAGAATAATTTTTTCCAATTTATTCTCTGTCTTTCTCTCCAATCAATCCTATCTTTCCCTTCCACTCTCACAGGAGGAGTTCTATTACCCTTTCCCCTGTTTGTCAAAACTTTTTACCTAGTCTCCTTTCTAGTTTCAGTGTGTATAACCACATTACACACACACAGACTCACAGACACACACAGACCCACACAGAGACACACACATACAACACACTAAAAGCACAAATAAAAGAGAACAAATCTCCTAAAAGGAAACATAATGTCTGATAAATATTTTTTATTTTTTATTTTAGTGTCTATGAAGTCTTATCTTGTTTTGTTAATCATTCCATTTGTTTATATGTCAAACGATAGATATCCCACTTCCCAGTTTCCCCTCCACAAGCCCCCCATCTCACAACCTCCCCTCTGCCTCTATGAGGGTGCTCCCACATATACCCACCCTCTCTGGCCCTGCCCCTCCAACATCCCCCTATGCTGAGGCATCAAACCTCCACAGGACCAATGACCTCCCCTTCCATTGATGTCAGACAAAGTCACTCTCTGCTATCTATGTCTCTGGAGCCATGGATCCCTGCCTGTACACGCCTTGGTTGGTGGTTTGTCCATCTAATGTTCTTCCTATGGGGTTGCAATCCCCTCAGATCCTCTAGTCCTCCCACCAGCTCCCACATCAAGGAAATGCAAATTAAAATGACTTTATTCCCTCTTTCTTTCTTTTTGTTGTTGTTTTTTGTTTTTTGTTTTTTCGAGACAGGGTTTCTCTGTGTAGCCCTGGCTGTCCTGGAAATCACTCTGTAGACCAGGCTGGCCTAGAACTCAGAAATCTGCCTGCCTCTGCCTCCGAAGTGCTGGGATTAAAGGCGTGAGCCGCCGCCACCCGGCTATTCTCTCTTTCTTGACTTGTCCTTTACTGAGACCTCTCTTTGTCCTATAGAATACTTGAGGTTGTGTTGTTGTATTTCTAGAAGTTTAAGCATTTCCAAGATCTCTCTCTACTATTGAGTTTTGCTTTACTCTTGGGGCCAAAGTTGTTCTAGGTGGAGAAGGATTTTTATAGCCTCAGCTGCTTTGAATATAATTTTCTACTTGGATTCAAATTCAACAGCTGGTACTTGAATTACAATGTTCTGGTTCTAATACTTGAAATTATACTTAACACTTAGATGTTTATAATGCTTTCTAGTCAGCAAAGCTCTACCTTTAAAGTATATCCACAATTCAAATATTGGTTGGCCTCTCTTGATGCTGTGTTGGTCTACACTTACTGCAGCTCTTCGTTGTCTGCTCTCAGTACAGCTGGGTAAATAATGGAACACATCTTTTTTGTTTGTTTGGTTGGTTGGGGTTTTTTTGTTTGTTTGTTTGCTATCACCAAAATTTTCCACTGGTTTGTCCTCTCAGAATAAAAGTCTCAGGACTGACAAAGTCCTCCCTGCTCTTGCCATTTATTATCTATCTTACTTCATCTGGCATCACTCTCTTCCTCACTCTTACTATTTCAATCACACTGAACTCTGTTGTTCCTTATAGACCCATGTCAGGGCACATACTTGCTTTCATCCTCCAAACCTTTGTGGTTTTACTCAGAGACTCCCTTAGCCATTCTGATTATACTGTAACCTTTCCTCTTCCTACTCTCTAATTTCACTTTTAAGCATTATTCTTTACTACTATACTCTACACTAACTACCACACTATCCAATTCCCCTATTAAATTTGTTGTCTTTTCATATCCACACTAGAAAAGAAACTCCAATATAAGCCAGGATATGGAGGTCATAGATTTGATCATCAATCAAACTACCAAAAATTTAGTAACGCCCCAAGATATTTTTATGAATAACAAATTAATAATTATCTTTGATGCTTTGACAAACTAATAATTACCTCTAAAATTACTATTTATCAAAGATCTGACACTATATGTTGTATATGTATATTATATCATTTAATTAACCAAGCATCATTATAATGTAAATTCCACTATCAACATTTTATAGAATAGTACAATTACCATTAGGAATAATACAAAGTGAGAAGAGAGACAATAACATAAGATTTGTTAAGTAGGTATTTCAGTTCAATATTCTAATCTTATTTGTCTCTATCTTATTTCATTCATGTGTTGTTTATAAAATAGTTGTCATTCTTCTTTTTTTATCAATGGGAGTCTTAGAGATTTGGAATGACTTGAATGAGGTCACATGAATTATTAAAAGAAGCTGTGTGATTTAAGTCCAGATAGTAAACATCAGGGCCCAAGCTCTTATCTCTGTGTTCTCTGGTGTGATGTCAAGAAAGAACAAGAATGATAATGACTCTCAGGTTTCTGGCTAATTACTGAGGTGGATAAGAGTGGGAGGGGAACATTTAAAGCTCTAGAGCCTACTTTTGCCTATGAAAGATTTAAGATACCTGTGAGACATCCAAAGGGGGATGGAAAGAGAACAGTTTATGCAAGTCTGTAGCTTAATGGTAATGTCTAGACTAGAATATCAATTTGGAAGCCATGAGGATAGAGTTGGTATTTAAAGCAGGGATAGATGTTATCACAGCCTCTGGTGTATTGTTGGTATAACAGATGTACTATAGATAAAGCCTGACTGGAGAAAGAATACATCCCAAATGAATGAATGAAGTTGCCTCTTGAGAAAAGCACCTCCCCATTATTTCTAGTCTACTTTTGGGAGCTGTGGTCTGAGTTATCTCCATGATAGTTTCTGTTAAAACCCAGAGGAAGCCATTGATATTAAAGAGTGTCAATTTCAGGACATTCTACATTTTCAAAGCATTAAATCTACTTCATACCAGAGCACTAGGGAGGTACAGACCTGGTCTGTATCATTCTTTTCTCAGTCGAAATGCTTTCCCAGAACTATAGTTTACATTATACATTTGGATTTTCCTGAGTGTTTCTGTAATAGACACCATATGTGGGATATCAGTATATTTCTTAAGTAATGTTCCCTCTAAGTATACTATCCATCCATTATTTTGTGTTAGTTCCCTGAAGCAAAGATCTAAGTAGAAAGTTTTGTTAGAATACTGAAAAAAGAAACAGGTTATTTCTCTTGATAGAACAGTCTACTTGCATCTGTAAGATGAAGTGTCTCTGGTCCATCCTTGCTTAGTTTTTCAGGAACTACAGAGTGAAATCATGTTTACTTTTAGGTTTCTATTTATTTGAGTCAGTAGTCATAAGTTGAAGCCAAAACATCACCTACAGATGAGTTGTGGTCAACTAGTGTTGTGTTTTAAAACTCTCCCATAGCTTTTGGGATAGAAAAGCTCCTTAGTTTCATGAGGTTTTCATCTTCCACTAGCCTTAAACTTAGCCTGATTCACTCATTTGTGTAACCTGCCTGACTTCTGTAGGTATCATAGTTTAGAATGTCTGACTCAAGTCTTCTCATAGAATCATCAATCCTCCTCTTAACTTCTTAGTAATACTGGCACTTATATTTTCTCTCTTGTTTAAACAGTTTTTATTTTCTTCTATTTGTGTTATAATATTACATTTAAAGTGCATGGAATTCTTCTGGAGGAGTAGATGATTATGTGATGATATAAAAACATTCATAGTCTCTCCACATACTACTATAAGAATAATTGTGTTAGAGTATCTATTTCTGTCATGTTATGAGTGAAATTGTGTTGGAATTTATATTAATCCTTAGCCAGAAAGTATCTTTATAGTTCAAGATTATCGAGAGTGCATATGAGATGTGGGAGCCCGTTTCTGTCAGAGGATGACAAGAAGGTAAACAGGCAATAGATAAGCATGAAGAATATTCTTCTAAAGGATTCTATAATGAAGCTGGAGATGGAAGATTAGGATTAGGGAATAGCTTGAGGGAGATACTATGCCTTCTAAAATGTTCAGTTATTTAAAAATGTCAACAAGCACCATTTCATGGTGGATCACCTCTTGATTCTCCCATGTTTTCTATAACTATCCTCAACTCTAAGCTGTATAACCAGGTTAGCTCATTCTTATGTCACTGCTGTGTGTGTGTGTGTGTGTGTGTGTGTGTGTGTGTGTGTGTATACACATACATATTTTTATCTCTCCTTAGAAGGCAAGAAAAGAAAAGATTGCTGTCAAATTAGGGAATATTGTGAAGTGACTAGTAAAGAGCCTTTGGACTAGAAGGCTAAAGGGAGGCTTTAGAATGACTGGCGAGTCATTGATTGCTTTTCTTTTTAGTTACTAGGATCAGAGGTGGATATCTTTATAACATGTACCCCATTACTTCATGAATGTCTTTTTAGTGGCAGGTCAAAACAGTTCAGTGTTGGTAGATAATTTTTATTACATATGGTCTTATATCTGAAAATTTCTGCCCACATTCTAGCCTTAAATGATAGAGAAACTGCAGCCTCAAGAAGAATGGATTTCATTGTTGCATCTCTCTAAATATAGATTGTTTCTTCTATCCAATTAAAACCTGGATTATGTAACACAAATATGATTAGATATAGTATAGAAAAGATTGAAGTGAAGATTCTGTTTCCCCTTACATGAACTTGGGGAAATCATGTTTGTCTTTCTGATCTTCCAGCCTCCCAGTTGTGAGAAAAAGGTCATTGGCTTGGTTTTTCTTTCTTCATATCTAATCCTACTTCATGGATGGTCTCAATGATTATGCAAGAGTATATATGAACACTCTCTTCTGTTTTATAGCATACAAAAGAAGCTCGATGATGTTCAGTTAAAATGTTTTAAATATAAATTTTAAAATTCCTTTGGGAATCTAAAGACTACATTCCTTCTTTTCATGATATTCTATAAAATAACTGAAAAACTGTCTGTCAAAAGCCATTACTGTACCAACTAAAAGCCTGGTCACCTCAAGGCTTGCCCATGCTGTGAGTTGAGACCCTTTTCTCTGATTACAGATCTCTGTATTTACTCTATTTTGTCAAAGCAATCCCATAAGTGTAGTGCCCAGTCAGGGGTCTCCATACTCCATGCATGAGCACCAGCCATGATTATTTAGCATTACTTGGAAGACATCCATTCTACTGAGCCCCCATTGCCTTGTTGAAAAGCTCTTTAGCTGTATTATGTCCTGATAGCAAAGACAATGTCCTGAAAAGACGACTTGCCAACATATTATTAATTTTAATATTTCAGTTATTCTCTTGTGCCTCTTTATGGTCACCATCACTTTCTGCTCATTTCTTGATTATTCTGCCTAGGCAGTAGTTGAAGCCAATCTTCTCCTGAACTCCCTATTTTCACATTCCTTAACTGTAATTAGCTTTTATCAGACTCCAGATACTTCTCGTCAAAATCCAGTTTTCAAATTACAGACTTATTGGAAAATGAAGCAGCCATTGTCCTAAGCAGCCCAGGATGATGGCCCTACTGACATGTGCTATTCACCAGTGGAAATTTGGCTGTTTTACATTATTCAGTCCCTAACAGGGTAAAATGTTGGTGGGAAAATCCAAGTAGTAGAGACTAGGCTAGTCTCTTCTATCCTTGCCTGTCAGGTATACCCAAGGCAAGAAGTATCATTATCTATCAGAGTGAAAATAACACCTATCTCAACTACCTCAGATTTTTTGTGGAATCAGAAACAAATTAATTGATAATTTTTGACAATGCAAATTGTATATTTTGCCAGGTTTACACAGCCACTAATTTTCTTCACCATTGTTATTAACAATTATTTTACTAAATATACAAAAGCCTTAGATCATTGTGCTTTCTCCTCCATCCCCATTCCTGCTGAAATACTTTTCCTTTCATGTCATCTAGATTATTATATGTACTGTATATCTAGGCTCTGCATGTTATAGAAAGCATTCTATATATTTCTTTTCCATGCACATCCTCCTTACCTATCCTCTCTTTAGTTCCATTCTTCCTCCACAGTTTCCATTTTATTTCCATATTTTAAGAGAAAATGTGACATTTGTCTTTTTTGACCCTGGCTCATTTTGACTGCTACTAACTCCTTGAACAGATGAGATGGTCATGAATATGACTATAATTTTTGCTGTAAAAACAAACCAGTATCCATGAAGTCTAGCCTTGGATTCACAAGGTCTGTATCTGCCCAATGTTGTTATGGGTCTAGGCTTTGATGGACTCCTTTGTCTAGATCTTCCTCTTTAACCTTATCTTTACTAGACTTGCCTTACTAGTATGTTTGATGTAATGACTTGAGCTAATACTTCCAGTGACCTAAAAGTTATTAACCTTCTACTTGTGTGAGACAAGGTGGAGCTACTCCTAGCATATAGAGTCAAGCTCCAGTTGTCTCTTTCCCATTTCAATTGCCTTATTTCTCTGTTTACTCCATCAGTATGAAGCACTGGCCAATGCTCTGTCCAGTATAACCCTCCATCACTATAATTTGGTTTCATTATAGTTGTATCATTTCAAAACTTCTGTATAACATATTAATAGCATATAATAACTTATGTTCTCTTAAGTCTACTTACTATATTTCTAGTAGTTTTTATGATTAACTAGAATGTTAATTTCTAGTAAAGGCTTTTAGTAATTCAATATGAAATTATCGTTACCTGTCCATAAGCTGGGCAAACACCACTTGATGGTTCTCATGGGACTAAGAAGACAAACATAATACCCCCAAATCTGTTTGCTATTGTTATTTTTAATCAGACTCATATAAAATAGGGTGATTTTACTGACACACTCAGAGTCTCTTGTCTTTAGGAGAGTTGTCTAGATAGTTGCAAATGCTGGTATATGCCTATAAATGGTCTGCACCAAGCAGATAGATCTAAGTTTTATTTTCTGTTTTCTTTGTTTTAGTATCATCTGCAACTGGTTTTCCTTTAGTGGTATTTTCTTCTGTTCACTGCAAATCTAGCCAGTGTAAAAATCTCTGAGGTTAAAAACAGTGCAAAACAATAAAAATTTAAGGGAAAAATGAGCTTCTGGCTCAGAGAATGAACACGTGGAAGGCATTCCACAGCCCCAGCTACTTTGAGTCATACAACTTGGCCTTTAGCAGTGTCCATGAGTCAGGCTGCAGCAACTTCCCCATAGTTTCCCAGTGGATTTTTTCCTCTAATCCAGAATCTGGTTAGACTAAGATTTTGGGCCCATAATGCCCAATGGTTCAAATTGGAAGGGTGAATTTTGTGCCAGGTTCTCCTGACAGTGCCTTGCATTTGCAGTTCTTACAGGCAAGTGTGCAGTGGGAGACTTTCTCCTCAAATGAGATTCATAAATCCCAGAGGAATTCTTAGACCTCCAGGTAATTCTGAGCTTCTTTGATGCTAAATAGTAATGCATGTTACATATCCTACTTCAGAATCCATTATTTATGCAAAATGAAGTTCTTGGTAAAGCAGAGGTAATGTTATCATACAATCAGTATTTTTTCCCTGTGGTTTTTTCATGGCTGGTAACATATAGAATTTCTCCTTAAACTCAGATTCAAGTTCTAACTTAATTTACACATTATTGAAAACATTACAGAGCATAAATCAGTTCAATTTTTAAAGTTCTTATATGATATTTTGAGAGCAGCCAAATCTCCCTGCTTGTCTGGACTCTTTCCCGCCCCTGCCACAGCTTGTGGCAGGCTAAATAACTGTGGAGAAAAAGCAGGATTTCAGCTGCAGCTCAGATTACTCTGTCACCCTTCCTGCGTGGCAGACAGGCCCCTGCTGACATGGGGAATGAAGACAAGAAAATTGCTTCATTATAGTGTGTCCTGATCAATTACAAACATCTAGGAGTTGGGTCTGTCCATCTGTTGCTCTGGCCTGGCCCTAGACACAGCTCTAGGTTATGAAAACAAGGATTATATTGCATTGCCTCTCTACCCCCCAGGAATTAGCAAGTGAGACATTTTCAAATCCCCATACAGCATAGTTCTTCTGCAGTACATTTTTCTTGAAATCAGTGTTTTCAAACAGGGAGGCCTTTGGAAATCATCTAATTTACTTCTTCATATCCCAAAGTTTCAGAGAAGACAAAAGGCACTCACTCAAGGTCAAAGTATTAGTTGATTTTAGAGTCAAGTCTTGATCCTGAAGAACACACTAGGCTTGGACTTTTGGAACCTAAGGGATAGTAGTGAGTGTTTTGTTTGCTCAGTAAACTCTCTTCCAATATCTAAATCATCAGATCCTATATTGTTCAGTTTGTGATTAGGCTAGAAGTCCTGACTTCTAGATGGTTCTGGTTGACGTCAGATGTTTCCTGGTCATTCACAATATTATGAACATCATTTGACAAGTCATTGAGTTATGATTTCACAAGCCATGAAACATTATTTTAGTCAGAACTCTGATGGGTAAAGTAATGTACTAGAGGACTACAAACTATTAGGTCATACACTTGGAACAATAACTAGTCCTGACTTCAAAGTCTGACTTTTATAATCACAGTGCTATGCAAGTCTACTCTTCCTTACCTGAAATCCTTGGGTTAGATGTTGTTCCAATAGTAAACATTTAATATTTCAGTAAACAGATATATCATGTGTGTGTGTGTGTGTGTGTGTGTGTGTGTATAAGAGAGAGAGACAGAGACAGAGAGACAGAGAGACAGAGACAAAGAATTTCTAATAAAAGAAGTGATGTTTTGTAGTGATACATAGGAACATTGACAACATGTAGGAGAAATGATTTGTGGCAAAATGAGGCAGAGAAAAACACTCCATGCTCAGAGCTACTTCAATTTCAACAGCACAGGTAGTTGGCTCAGTACCTATGTTGCCATTTGTTATACCAGGTCTCATGTGTCTTTTTGCCTGTTGGTTCTTAAAGTTGCTGCCAAGTTGTGGCCGCCATGACCTTAGTTGTAATAGTCACTATATGAAAGAAAGGATGACAATGGTCCTATCTTAAAGGTTTGAGATGGGTTAGCATTACAGAGGGCTTTGTGATATTTGGCTGTGTTGAACCAGACATGTATACCATTTTCCCAAGTGCTATAATGTTCCTCTAGAGAATAATTTAGTCTATGCCTAAGAGTTTCAGTTGCCAAACATGAGTTTTATTATTCAATAAAAATATCAAATTCAGGTTACTCTTTGACCATTGTGTCACCACTTACTAAGACTTTATTTGGGGTAAGGGAGTTTACCACATACAGATTATATGACGTCTATAATACAAAAAATGAGACAATCAAGATAATCATCCAAAGAAGCCCTCTCTGTGGTAAGATGGGAATGAAAGTGTAGAGATAGCTGACATAAGGCAGTCAAAGTCAAACCTTGACCTTGAAGAACAGATCATGTTTGGACCATGGGATCCTGTCTTGGTCAGGGTTTCTATTTCTGCACAAACATCATGACCAAGAAGCAAGTTGGGGAGGAAAGGGTTTATTCAGCTTACTTCCACATGGCTGTTGATCCCAGAGGAAGTCAGGACTGGAACTCAAGCAGGTCAGGAATCAGGAGCTGACGCAGAGGCCATGGAGGGATGTTTCTTACTGGCTTGCCTCCCCTGGCTTGCTCAGCCTGCTCTCTTATAGAACCCAAAACTTCCAGCCCAGAGATGGCACCACCCACAAGGGGCCCTACCCCCTTCATCACTAATTGAGAAAATGCCTCACAGCTGGGTCTCATGGAGGCACTTCCCCAACTGAAACTCCCTTCTCTGTGATAACTGCAGCCTGTGTCAAGTTGACACACAAAACCAGCCAATACAATTGACCCTTTGTCAACTTGACACACAAACACATCACTATTAAGCCTCAACCCTTACTTTCTTATTCATCCCCAAGATCTAAAGTCCCACAGTCTTTACATATTAAAAGTTCAATCAATTTAAACTGTCCAATATCTTTTAAAATTCAAGGTCTCTTAACTGTGGGCTCCACTAAAATTCTTTCTTCCTTCAAGAGGGAAAAATATCAGGCACAGTCACAATCAAAACCAAAAATCAAACTCCAACTGTCCAATGTCTGGGATCCACTCACAATCTTCTGGATTCCTCTAAGGGCTTGAGTCACTTCTCCAGATTTGCCCTTTGTAGCATACATCTTGTCTTCTGGGCTCCAGACACCTGTACTCCATTGCTGCTGATGTTCTTGGTGGTCATTCATGGTACTGGCATCACTAAAACATTGTCTTCTGCTGTAACTAGGCTCCACCAATAGCCTCTCATAGGTTCTCTTCATGGTGCCAAGCCTCAACTCCTTTGCATGACACTTTCAGTCCTGGGCCATCAATTGCAACTGAGGCTGCACCTTCACCAATGGCCTCCCATGGCCTCTCACTGTGCTGAGCCTCAGCTGCTCTTCATGACCCTTTCATGCCTTCAAAACCAGTACCACCTGGGTGACTCTTACACATTACCAAGTCCTGCTGCTGCATAAGGTACAATCTTGACTATCTCTGGAACACAACCTTTGTGCTCTCAGAAAACACTTCCCAGAAGATGTCACCTCAGTGATGCTGGTCTCTTCTTAATCACCGCTAATTTCTTAGCTCCAGCTAACCAGCATCAATAGTCCCAATAATGCCAAGTTTTCACTTTAGTAGTTCTGGTATCTTGTTAATGACAGCTTATACTTCAGCCCCAGCTAACCAGAACCACAGAATCTTCACAATCAAAACAACATGGCCCTGATGAGAGTCTTTAATCTTCCCTCAAAAATTTCAGAAGCCAGGCCTCCATCTCTGCACTGTTCTCAACATGATCTTCCAAGCTTGTATAGAACATCCCACAGAGTTCTTAACAACTAGTGGCTCTTCTAGCTCAAAGTTCCAAAGTCCTTCCACAGTCCTCCCCAAAACATGGTCAGGTTGTCACAGGAATACCCTACTATGCTGGTACCAATTTGTCTGAATCAGGGTTTCTATTCCTGCACAAACATCATGACCAAGAAGCAAGTTGGGAAGGAAAGGATTTATTCAGCTTACTTCCACATTGCTGTTGATCACTAGAGGAAGTCAGGACTGGAACTCAAGCAGGTCAGGAAGCAGGAGCTGATGCAGAGGCCATGGAGTGATGTTCTTTACTGGCTTGCTTCCCCTGGCTTACTCAGCTTGCTTTCTTATAGAACCCAAGACTTCCAGCCCAGGGATGGCACCACCCACAAGGGGGCCTACCCCCTTGATCACTAATTGAGAAAATGCCTCACAGCTGGGTCTCATGGAGGCACTTCCCCAACTGAAGCTCCCTTCTCTGTGATAACTCTAGCGTGTGTCAAGTTGGCACACCAAACCAGCCAGTACAGATTCTTTCATAGTATGTCAAGAGTCCTTCTCATATAAACTATTAACTGCTTTAAAATGATGTCTTTTGCATCCAACATGTTAGCTGGATTTTTCTCTCTGAGGTCATAGTAGTTCATTGTTGAAATGTCTATTTTTCTCATGCTTCATTTTGTCTAAGTGTTCAGTAGAGTAGGAGCCAAATGAGTATTGTGCTTCTGTTCTCTCCCCACATAGCAAGTCCTGCATCAAATGGAATCATTTTTCTTAGATCATTAGTCCAGCTTATGCAAAACTAAAACATGATTTTCTTGTCCTCTCTAGTACATTTCTAGCCTCATTAGTACATCACCAAGCACACATACTGCACTTTTACTATTGTCAATATACATTATGTCAATATAGTTATAGTTTTAGCATAATAAGTATTATGTGATATATAGAAAGGGATCATCATTCCTAGGCTATAGCCTAGGAAAGTAAAGTCTGGAGAGTTAAGGTATTTGTCCAAAATTTGACTGATCAATTTCGACTATGGTATGAATCTTACTCTGAAGGACCTTTTACTCTTTTGTTTCATTGTGCAGTTTGGGGCATCTTTCTCTGATCTACAATGGTTGAATGAGTCTTGCTCTGGTCAATGCATATAATAGCTAGCTTCATTCCACAGTGTCTTCCCATTATTAATGTGGATACATGCATGCCATGGCTATTGTGTGGAGAACATACAATGACATTCGGGTTTAGTTCTCATCTTCTACCTTGTCTGAGACAGAATTTCTTTATTTTCACCTTCTGTAGATGCCCAGTTATCTGTTTGCATTCATCTAAGGATTCTGGATCCTCTATCTCATGCTTTGCCAGAGCAACATTGGTGTGACAAATTTGTTCTACTATGCCTTGTATTTTATGGGTTCTGGGGATCTCTACTCAATTCCTCATGTTTGTGTGTAAGTGCTTTACCTACTCAGCCATCTTTCTGGTCCTGTTTATTGTTATTATTATTATTATTATTATTATTATTATTATTATTATTACAATTTCAAACTATGTATCCAAAATTACCTTGTATTCTGTACTCTTTCTCCTACCTTCTGAAGACTGGAGAAGATTACAGGTGTACACCACTATGCCTAACTCAACACATTCTATTGAGAATTAGAAAACAGTAAGGTCATTCCAATCTAAAGGCCAAAGAAGTAGATGGTAGAGCAAGATGGATATCATTACTAAAGCAGAAATAGTAAACCCAGCCCTTTTGCTTTTTACTTTTATGTCAGCTCTCCTGGTTTCAGTAATGCCAACCCATACCAGTAAAAATAATCTTGTGACTAGGTCTATTGCTTTAAATACCAATCTATTTGAAAAGGCCCTCATAGGCACAGTAGAGATCTTGAGATAATTTTGTAACAGTCATTTAGGTATCCTTTAGTCCAATCAAGTTGTCCCATATAATTAAAGCTCCTAGTTGCTTTTGCTTATGGCATTGTATAGAAGACATTTTGGGTCAAATATGTAAATTTTAAAGTACCATAGTATCAAATAAACTTGTATAAAGAGGATGATTATCTATATTGTCACTAACATAAAAGAGACAATCCCCTTGTCCCTATACCAGCATCAGTTATAATACAGCTTCATGTTTTGCTTGATAAATTATGTTTATTTTCTGTATGTTTCTCTATCTATGAATAGAACTGAACATATTCTTATGCTCACTCTAAGAGGACTATCTTTTTATGTACTGCAGTTGTTGGGTTCAGATAATACATTTTATGAGAAAGGTGGAAGACATCATGTAAAAGTGATCTTTGGGTCACTTCATGCTCTGTGCCACTTCTAGGAGTTTGGCATTTGTCACTGGGCTGGGACAAGAAAGTAGACTTAGACAAGAATAACAGTGACTTTGGGGCTTTGTTTACTATTTTTGGTGAATTATTTCCTTATGTGATCTTTTTGCTTATTATTCTGCCTAATTACTTTCTTATGTGATCTCCTTGTTTATTACTTCACTTGATTACTTTGTCTTTGATCTGAGAACTGACCATGTGCTTTGGATGTACCTAGAATGATATAAAAGCAGGCTGGAGAGAAATAAAGCTGCTTCAGACTCAGTACAGGCTGGAGTCGTCTTATAATTTTGTCTACCTGTTTTTCTTTTTCAATCCTTAGTCTCTCGCTTGAGACCCTGTTACTGACTGAGCTGGCTTGGTTAGCCTGAGAAGGATATTACCCAACTAAGGCATCCTGAGCATGCTGCCCTTCTGTCACAGCACCACACATGGGCCAGTTCTCCCACCTGATCCCAAGTGGCAGGTGGGAATGCAAGAGATATATTAAATAGCATTTAATTAAGAACTCATAGAAGTTATTTAAAGTCACTGTTAGACTATGGGCAAATTGTTCATATTTTTATAATCAGCTCTTTATTTTTGTCGAATGGCAAGACATGAATGAGTATTCTCATTTTGGAATGTACCTATACTTAATGGTAGCTAGAAAAAATACAAGAGGCTCAGTTAAATTTAAATTTTAAATGCATAACGAGTCAGTTAATATATATGTATGTTCCAAGTATGTATTATCCTAAACCAATTTTTTTTTGCTAAATTTGGCAACTATTGTAATAGCACTAGCTTTTCAAATACAGTTATATCCCCATGTTAGTTTCCCTGAGACTCTGACTCCTCTTCTGAAAGTGGGATAAACAATATCAAAAGGTTGTTATAGGGATGCATGGGACAATGGTAACAACATGTCTGAATATTAGATTGTATTATCAGTCTTTATATACAGTATAAGTGAGTGCATAGCATGGTACTTGTACATCTGGTATCATAGAGGAATGTGCCTCTCCTTTCCTTGCCCTTACCATTCTTTGGGAAGTTTTTAAAAATCAGTAGATTACACCTTGAAGGCTGCAGTGTCATACAATGAGTTGTCATTATCCAATCCAATACAAACATAACAATGTTTGATATTTTGTACTAAATAAGCACTTATGTTTAAATATATCTCTTTCTGTTAAATCAATATATTAAAAAAGGTCTGCATGGGGTAATTATTTTCCTCAACGAGTGCCAGAAATACATTGCAGCCTCCTTCCTGCTTAACAGTGTGTAGTAATAAAAGGTCTATCACCCTCAGAATGCTTATTATGGTGACAAATCACTAGGAAAAGGGGGAATGATTTAGTACCTGCTCAATCCCATTTATTCAGATCCTGCACATTCCAAATCTGAGACAAGCTGCCTTGTTTGGAGGGCAAGTGAGAAGTAGTGGTTTGGAGGGAATGGTACTGGGTCAGTTTTCCACCTGGATATCATTTTCAAATTGCAGCCAAGTAATTAAATTTTTTTATTGCTGAAGTTTGATCATCTCCCTCCTACCACCACCTCTCCCCAAATAGGAATTCTCTTGTCTTCCTATCCAAGTAAGCCCTGCTATAACTTTAAGAGCATGAAAGCAAACGTGGGGAGGAGGTCAGTGTGCAGGGCAGCCAGCAGGTTTGATGTGTCAGTGGGTAAATGATGGGATCACATCTGGAACAGTTTGGTGAATAAATAAAACGTGAAAGCTCATATATCACTGCCCACCTTCGGATCTGTAAGGGAAAGAGCAAAGAAATTTTCTAATGACCTTGTAAAGTACATAAAAGATATTGAATAAACTCTAGAAATTTTGTGGCTAAAAGTGTCCATATTAAGTAATGGATTCAGAGTGGGAAAAGGCTTGAAGGATAGGAGAATCTTCCTCATACCATGCTATCTTATTTTATGTTATTTATTAGCATATGCTTGTGTAAGTCTAAATAATGTAATTCAAATTTTCACTCAGTGTTATGGAAGACTTCTTCCTTCTGATATGTTCTCCGAGGAGTTTTATATTTACACCTTGAGAAGGTTGTTTTTGATTGTTATAGTGTTGACTGTCATATTTTGCTATCTCCAGGCACCATTCATTAACTTTTTGATAATTCTAGTGTCATTAACATTAAGATATTTTGAGATAAGAGGTTAAGGAAATTCCATATTCCACATATGAATCAGAATTAAAGTCCAACTGATGGTTGGTTCACCATCCTCAGGACAGTTTAGGAAGAGGCTGTCAGTGACATGTCCCAGCTCTGTCAAGGAACTGTCATATTAAATACCATTTACTTGAAAAGATCATCTGTGTGAATTTCATATTACACATCTAATTAGTGAGCAGGTAGTGTCCTGGCCATTGCCTCAGAAGCTCCTAACTTTCTGTGTGGCCGCAAAGAAGCCATTTCTTCCCTTCCCTCCCTTCGCCCAGTGCTGGCTGCTGAAAACAGGAGAGTTTTCTCATGCTATTGAGTGACAAAGAGAAGTAAAGCCTTTCCCCAGTTCCTTTGGTGACCATACAAGAGGAGAAGAGACTGTTGAAACATAAATTTGCTATTTCCTATCATCGAAAACAACACACAGAACAGAAACAACCACATAGTACCAAGCAGCTCAATGGGTAGAAATTAATTGAGAACAATGGTCACATTTCAATCAATACAATTCTGGATTGTTAATTACAGTTGTGGAATATCTTATCTAATGTTACATTTATTGGACCATTGTTGTTTCATTACAAGTCTGAAGACAAGTGGGGCCAGCCACCTTCCCAACTACTGACTGCCTTGAGGCAACTTGCAAGCCACCTACCACTTCACTTCCCCCAGCTGCTGCTGTGGAGCTACTTGTTGGCAGTAAGCTCTATCCTTACTGAGGATAAATGTTTTAGGAACATAGTTCTAGCCTTTGGAGGAGGAGAATGTGACTTTGTTGTTTCCCTCTAATTTCATTCCTCCAAGCCTTAGAAAAATGACTGATTTGGAGGTAAATGACTGATTTGGAGGTGAATGTTCTGACTAGCCTGTCTCTTCTTAGTTGGTGTGGAAGGATTAAACAATGTCACAATGAGGCTCATGGTCACGGCTTTTAGTGGTCTTCCTTTTGCATGTATTGAACACATCTGCAAATACTCAGTTAAGGATATAATTAGGTAGTTTTTCCTTAAATAACAGATGGTCAGTACATCCTATAATTGTACCAACACTTGAGTATTTACAGGTGTATTCTGGTTATCACCAGCACTGGACTGCCTTGGGAACCACAGTAAAACCCAGACTGAAAATTTGGCAGGGGTGCTTTAATGAAATACTCTTCAGTTACTGTGTTGCCTATTGTCTGTGCTTTCACGTGGGAAACGTTTAGAATCCTTTCCAAACACATTTTGTCACTCTGTGGTCCCAGAAATTGTGTGTCTCAGAAGTCCTGGAATGGGAACCTGCATGCTGATGCTGGTTCATGGAGTTGTGGTCCATGTAGTAAAAGCCAGTTCTCTGAATTTCAAAAGGATTTGTGGCTAGGACATGATCTCATGTATATCAGCCTTTATAGTCTCATTAGGATCCTCCATCTGTGTTTACTTGGGAAGCAGGATAAAGTGTTGTTCATCTGAAACTGTTAGGCAATATGAAAATCCAGAGAGAGAGGAGAGGAGAGGAGAGGAGAGGAGAGAGAGAGAGAGAGAGAGAGAGAGAGAGAGAGAGAGAGAGACAGAGAGGGAGAGAGAGAGAGAGAGGGAGAGAGAGAGAGAGAGAGAGAGAGAGAGAGAGAGAGAGAGAGAGAGAGAGAGAGAATGAGATTTCTGACTGCTTTGTGACCTCGGATAAGGCATATGCCTTTTTTACTTGTTATCAGAAGTGGAGGTAAAACTGTCTTCCAGACTGAGTTGTAGAGTTTGAGATGAGTTTTGCGAAGTTCTGTGTACACTGAACTATGGTACCATTCTTTATATACAACTATCCCTTTCTTTCTTATAGTGACTGTGATTTCATATTGACCCTGTAAATATGTCTTCTATGTGAAAATTAAGTTTCTTTCCTCATGAGGAAATGATGCCAAGAAAGACACATCTTCCTAGGGTTGCATACATAGATATCCATGTGTTGAATTAAGGCACGAACAAAACATCATCGATTAAATTGAAAATAAATTGAAGATTTCTGACAATCAGATAGGATGAAACATTTTCAGAGCTTTAAATTAGTCCTGTGGCAATGTACTTGTTTTTAGTGTGGCTGAATGTAATGTCTAGACTCAGAAAGAAAGGGAATGGTAGTAAGTGCCAGGATGATGGTATCGATAACAATAGTTCTGTAAACATACAGACTTCAGTGCATTCCCCAAAATGAGCAATACTGCTGGAAAGATTTTAATAAGTTATTTTGTTGTGTAGAGTGAGAATGCTGCTTAATTTTGGACACTTGATCTTACTCTGAAGAGTGCCCTAATGTCTGAAAGATCTGGTGAAATCTACAGGCCACACTATAAAACCTTCTTTAAATGGATAATATAAAATACATGTCATTAAAAAGGAAATCAGTCTGTATGAAAAATATTTATAGAATGTTCTACACAAACTGGTGTTATACTCACACATATATCTTTACCAATAATTTATAAACAAGAGCTTTCATTTGAGAGTAGTAGTTATATGTGACATTTTGACATATGTTCAGCAACTCTAATGTGATTTGCAAATATTTCTGTTACTATATTCTCTTACAAGTACTATTTCCACTTGTTTTACCCAGGAGTGACAGTGAAATATTTCCCTCCAATAGCTTAACATCATGATAAAATACTAGACAATTTTATTC
The DNA here is from genome assembly GCA_019843815.1 of Montemys delectorum. NCBI lineage: Eukaryota > Metazoa > Chordata > Mammalia > Rodentia > Muridae > Montemys > Montemys delectorum. The sequence continues at coordinate 20,253 of JADRCD010120363.1, forward strand.
TCTTAGTTCTTTCTATTAGAGACAGCATGAAAAACTAGTGTTTTTTTTTGAATCAAAGTATTGCATACTCATGTTAATTTTCCATAACACTGCAAAACAAGCAGTAAAATTTCACTCTTTATTTTTTGACAAACATGTAAATTGATATCAAATGAGTCAAGTGACTGATGAATTTTTTATAGATGTCACATAGTTGCTTTTTTGAAATAAAGAAGAATATCTTCTAAAATCATGATATTTACATTTAGATCTGGATGCCAATGATACACATTTGTTTATTTGTTTTTATAAAGCTTGAAAAACATAAGAAATGTAGTATCTATTAAGAAGCATTGGCTTTTGTTAGTACATAGAGTTCAAAGAAAATGGTAGACTTAAGAGAGATGAGTCTTTTTTTTTCATGTCTTTTGGTTTTTAAAAGTCTTATTTGCTTACGTGGATTGGTGAGTGAGGGATATTGCAAGTTTCAGGCCAGCTTGTGTCTCCCATTAAAAAATAAAACTTTCAGGTGCATTCTCTTCTATATCAGAGAATGCTTGTCAAAAGATACATGTGTCTAGTCTTGAATTACTGGATTAGGGAGCTTCAGAATAGATTACACATTGTCTGACTTTCCAGGTAGATTGCTATGGCCCATAACTTCTAGGTCATCTTCTTCCTTATCCCAGGAGAAAGACTGATCTGACCTTAGCATGATAGTCATTGTCATAGAATCCTTTCTAGACATTAAACTATGGCTTCCACCCACCCACAGGGCCAGTCCCATGCTACCTAAAACATGTTTTTCCTAACATCATGTTGGACTAATGCTTTTCAGAAAAAAATGGCATCTTCAGAGTCCCATGGATTCAAAGCAGCAGAGAAACAGGTTTCATGAATACTCAGATTTCTCACAGCAGCAGGGGGATTGATGGAAAAATGGGCAATCAGATCAAATCTGGTTCTCTTAAAAAATATGACTGGGAAGGAGAAGGATTATGCTCATGAGAACCATCCTTGTTATGTTCTGTTACAGTGGAAACATTGTCCTGGTCAGGGGTCTATTTCTTAAAACATTCCCAGAACTTTAAATTTTGAAAACAAGTAAAAGGGGGAAGGAAAATTTCCTGTTATAGTCTGCCAAGGAAAACACATGGCCCATTCCCTAGAAACTAGAAATCATAGGATCTCACAGACAGTCCCACGGGGATCATCACAGGCCCAAAATGAAAAACAATTGTTCATGCAGAATGTGAGAATATGAAAAGCAAATGTGGTACTTTCCCCCAATGCCTGCTGACCTTGATTGAGATGATTTATTAAAGCACCAGGTAGAGGACAAAACTGACTTTAGCAACTGGCTAATTTCATGTTTTAGCTGCTGATAAATAAGTCAGCCCCAGACAAAATGTACTTGGCGATGTTCTATGAAGGTTTCATTTGTGGAGGAATAAACATCAGTCATTTAAAATATTTGGCTGAGTTCAAAACAAATCTTCTGTTGCTGTCTGTGACTGGATGTCAGAATTATATGAACTAATTTCCACAAAGCAGAAAGTATTGTTCAGGAGAGTTATGCTCAAGTAGTTATCATCTAAAAGGAACCATTCTGAAAGGCATTCCTATTCTAATATGCCTAGTAATTGGACTAATTAATCAATCAATGTTCCTCATCTCAAATTGAACTATAGTCCCTGACTGGAGTCATCTTTTCCTATGAGCAACAGATTACTGAAAGAATGATATGGTCACTGCATGGTATGACAGTCATTGTAATTCCTACTGGTCACAGGCTTTGCATAATCTTTGCTTACCTTGTTACAGCTTGTTGATCCCCAAACAGTAACATAACTAACTGTGAAGACTGATGCTCTCCTAAATCCTGTTTTCTGACATGTGGGAAATGTGGGAAATGTGGTTGCCAGAAGTTTATTTTTTTAACTTTTAAAAATTTTATTCCTTCCTCATATTTTATATCCTGAATACAGTTTCTCTACCCTCCTTTCCTCCAAGCTGCAGCCCTGCCATCCCTTTTTCTCTTAAAACATGGGCAGTCCTCCCAAGGATACCAAACAAATATGGGATGTCAAGTTGTAGTAGCCATCACCCCTCCTGTAAAGGCTAGACAAGGCATCCCAGTAGGAGGAAAAATGTCCCAAAAGCAGTCGAAAGAGTAAGAGACAGCCCCTACTTTCACTGTTAGGAGTCACACAAGTAGACAGACCAATGTACACAACCATAACATACATGCAGACAGCCTAGATCAGACTCATGTAGGCTCTTCTAATTGTTGGTTTAGTCTCTGTGAGCCCCTATGAGCTGAAGTTAGTTAGTTTTGTGACCCCCCTCTGACTCCTGTTCCCCACTTCTAATGAATTCCCTGAACTCCATCTAATATTTGGCTGTGAGTCTGTTTAATCAGTTGTTGAATGAAGGCTCTCTGATGACGATTATGTTAATGCTTCTATCTATGACTATAGCAGGATATTATTAGGGATCATTTCATATATATTGCTTGTCCTGTTTGGTTCTATCCTGGGTTTCTGGGGTTATCTAGTCTCTGATTCCTGCCACTCCCAGCAGTGTCAGGGTTGGGCTCCCTCTTGTGTCATGGCTCTCAAGCTAGATCAGTCATTGGTTGGCTACCCTCACAGTTTTTGTGCCACCTTTGCCTCAGCATACCTTGCAGGCAGGACAAATTGTAGGCTGATGGTTTTGTGGTTGGGTTGGTGTCTCAGTCTCTTTACTGGAAGTCTTGCCTGGTTACAGGATATGGCTACTTCAGGCCATGAATCTCCCATAATTGAGAATTATGGGGTTACTTGCCTAGATTCCTGAGAGTTTCCATTGCACTAGATTTCTACCTCATCCTTAGATGCCCACAATCACCAATTCCAGTTGTTCCTCTAAGTACTCTCCCTCCATCTTCCTCAACCTCATCCCTCCTGTTTCTGTCTGCACCTGCCCCTAGTCCTTTGGAGATAGCTATTCTATTTCATCTTCCCAGGGAGATTCACATGTTCCCATTTGAGCCCTCCAAGACCTGTATGACAAGAACTTCAAGTATTTAAAGAAAGAGATGAAAGAAGATATCAGAAGATGGAAAAATCTCCCGTGCTCATGGACTGGTAGGATTGAAAAAATGGCCATCTTACCTTACCAAAAACAATCAACAGATTCAATGTAATCCCCATTAAAATCTCAACACAATTTTTACAGACCTTGAAAGAACAACACTCAACTTCATATGAAAAACAAACAAACAAAAAACAGGATACCTAAAACAATACTGTAAAATGAAAGAACTTCTGGAAGTATCACCATCCCAGATTTCAAGCTGTACTGTAGAGTAATAGTAATAAAAATGCATGGTATTGACATAAAAAAAAACCAGACAGGCTAATCAATGGAATCAAATTGAAAGTCCAAACTTAAATCCACACACCTGAAAACCTAATTTTTGATTAAAGAAGCCACAATTATACAATGGAAAAAAAAGACAGCAACTTCAACAATTAATGCTAGCCTAACTGGATGTCAGTATGTAGAAGAATGAAAAAAGATACATATCTATCACCTGTTGTAGGAAATATTAAATGGACAGGCAAGTTCCTGCTCTACTGCCCGCAACTCTCTGCCCCTGCATGGTCCTGCCACCTCTGTCTCTAGCTAGCCTCTGCAGTGACCAGTCATGGTATTCCCAGCTGCAGTTCACTTTTCTCTGGAGCCACTAGTTCCTTCTCAGTCATAATCCCCTGTGCTTGGGAGTCCCACATTCCAGTAACTCAGTAAAACAGAAATCTTAAAGCTTATAATTAACCAGTCAGATTTATATATCAATAAATTCTCAATTCACAAGATGCCCATACAATAATTTTTGTGCCAATTTATAATGATACAAGCTGCCCACATAGATTAGACAAGTTACCTCAATTATTTTATCCCTATATAATAACATATCTACCTATCACTATTTAAAGCCAATCTTGTTCTGGATCATCCTGTCTGTCCGCCTCCATCTTGGCTCCTTCCTGCTCTCTCTCTCCCTCCCCCTCTCTCTTTCTTTTTCTCTTTCTCTCTCTCTCTCTCCAACTCTTAAATCTGCCTCCCTTTTCCTTGTCCAATCACAGGCCTCCCGCTGCACTAATATTTTGATGTAATTGGACAGGGAAAATCCTACCACAATCACCTTGCATAAAACTCATGACTAAGTTCATCAAAGACAAAATGAAACCAGATATACTAAACCTGATAGAATAGGATATGAGGAATACCCTGGAATGCATTGGAATAGGAGACAATTTCCTGAACAGAACACTAATAATGCATTCACTAAGATCAACAATAATAAATGGGACTGCATGAACCTGAAATGCTTCTATAGGGCAACGGACAGTCAATAGTGTAAAAGTAGCTTTTATTTGGAAGATGTAAAAGTCATCTCAGAGGGTTACTTCTGAATAAGTTCACCCTTTCTAGTTCTTTCTGAACTGTTGCTGGCTAGTTCAACTCAGTTGTTCTTGGACAAACTCCTCTCCAAGCTGACTGATTCAAACTGGCTTCTTTCAGCTTCTGACAGATGTGCTCTGCTTGCCCTCAAACTAACTCTGTCAAACTAACTCTGACAATCTGTTCTAATCTTCTGGCTCTTCCTCATTCTCTGGCTCATCCTGTCTTCACCTTTGTCTAGTTTGTTCTCTCTGCAACCTGTCTCTGTAAACTGTCCTGGTAAAAACTGCCTCTGAACTCTACAAACTGAACTGCCACAAACTCAACTTCACTGCACTACCTTTCAAATGCTTCTTTCTACCTGTGCTGATCTTAAGCAGCCTTTCTTTCCTGTCTGTTCTTGTGAGAGTTGGACTTACCTTATCTCTCACTCATTCTCTCAAATATTTCTCTCATTGTCACTTTGTCTCTCAATTAGACATCATTGTTTAGGATTAAAGGTGTGTAGTAATGGGATGTTTAGATTTTAGCCAAAGGCATTAAAAGTCTATCCTTCTAGCCAGATCACACAGACCTAGAAGGTCTTTTGGTGCTAACCCTTGCCAGAGCATCCATAATGCTGGATTAAAATTTCTCTGCAAAGCAGAACAAAATGGCAGCTTGTAGAATGGGAAAAGGATTTTCATCAATCTCACATCTGATAGAGGGTTAACCTCCAAAATATATAAATAACTCAAGAAAGTAGACATCAACAAATCAAATAATCCAAATAAAAATTGTGGTATAGCTCTAAACTGAATGGTCAACAGAGGAATCTCAAATGCTAAGAAACACTTAAAGAAATGTTCAATATCCTTAGTCATCAAGGAAATGCAAATTAAAACTACTTTAATATTCCATCTTACAATTACCAGGATGGCTAAGACCAAATCACAAGTGACAGCACATTCTGGAACCCCCCCCCCACCACCACCACCATTGCTGTTAGAAGTGCATACTTATGCAGCCACTTTGGAAAAAAATATGGTGGTTTTTCAGAATACTGGGAATAGTTCTACCTCTTAAACCAGCTCTACCACTTCTGGGCATATACCCCAAAATGCTCCACCATATCACAAGGACACTTGTTCAACTATGCTCATTGAAGCTTTATTTGTCCTTCAACTGAAGAATGGATAAAGAAAATGTGGTTGATTTATACAATGGAATACTACTCAGCTATTCAAAAAGGACATCATAAACTTTGGAGACAAATGGATGAAACTAGAAAACAAAATTATCCCTTCATGAGGTAACCCAGACCCAGGAAAACAAACTTGGTATGCACTCACTTATTATTGACACTAGCTATAAAGTAAAGGATAACCGTGTTACAATTCACAGACCCAGAGAAGCTAAGTAATTTGCTTGCCAAAATTTAAGTCAATTATATACTTTTATCCTAGTTTTCTTTCTGTTGCTGTAATGAATGACATCAGCAAAAGTAACTTGAAGAGGAAAGGCTTTATTTGGCAGGCAGCAATATATCAATGAGGGAAGTCAGGGCAGACACTCAGGCAGGAACTTCAAGCAGAGACAATGAAGAACACTGTTTACCGGCTTGCTTCTTTATACAACATGAACCAGTTTCCCACCTAGGTGTGGCATTGCCCACAGTGGGCTGTGCTCTCCCATGTCAATCATTAATCAATAAAATGCCCAGAGACCAATTGGAAGTAGACAGTTTCTCAAATGAGGTTACTTATTCCCAAGTGATTAGTTTATGTCAAGTTGATAAAAACTAGTCAATAGAACTGACTTGTCCCAGGAAATGTCCCTCCCTTAGTAGACAGAAAAGATCTGCCTAGTTCTTACAATAGTTTTCTAACTTCTATAAATGTAGTATTTGGAGGAAAGCCACACCTTCTCTTATTTTCCCCAAAGCTATAAACTTTGGTGCAGCCTTCCTCCCATTTGAATTGTATATCCAATGATTTCCAACAGACTACGGTACATTAAGATGAGGGCTTAGGAGGAGAAACAGACTCAGAGGAAATAAATGTCTTGCTGAAGATTTGACAGCAAGTCAGAAGCAGAGTTGGGGTTGGACTCCTAACCTGTCTTCATGTCCTTTCCACCATTCTTCTATGCTATTTCTCACCTGTATGAGAATACAGCCTTTATGGTCTGTGCAAGATAAATAGCCATCATATCTGTGCCTCTAAACTAACCCCTATCAACCAGTATTTAGCTAACCAGTATTTAGCTAACATCCTTTTTACAATCCTTAATAATTTGATAATTTTACATTTTTATACTATGGAGTGTGGATTGAAGATTTTTCTTACATAAGTTTTTCTACAATTATCATGCTTATAGACTGAAGAGTTGTGTGCAGGCTGTTTGCTCCATGGAAGCTGGTCCATCATTTATATCTTCCATAATCAAGTATCCTCGCTGACTAGGTATGACATTTATTATTTTGTTATTTTGACAAATTAATCCATGTGTTCTGCCTACTGTCTCTTTCCTACCATCCTCACCTTTTAGCATGATTAGATATTTCTGACAAAACTTGCTGATATTTCATACAGCAAGTTTTCCCTCCTCAGCCTCTGGAGCCCGAATTGAACTATTCAAAAGTATACTCTTCATCTCTATGGTAGATATGTATTACAAGATTTTTTATTTTCCTAACAATGACCACAAAAGACTACTAATTGGGACAAAAAGGGAACAAGAAACACGGTCGTTTTGTTTACTAATTTTGTGACAAAGCTTCTATACTTCATGAATTGACTATTGTTGAATAAGAGTTGATCAGCTTGACCATAGCTATTTATTAATTATATTAATATCTAATACCTAGCACTGTTGAGTCCATGAGCAAGAGAGATGAGGCACCTTCCCTAGTTAAGCTTGCTGATTATGGATGAAACTAGAGAGTAACAAATGAAAATATGTGGAAAGTGTCACTATAGGTCATATAGATGTTGTAAGAAAGTGGATTTATCTATATTTGGGGCCAAGTGGCATTAAAATTTAAATATGAATGAGTTACATGAGCAGAGTAGAAAGGGGATATTGAAGATAGAAGAAAAACTGCATATAAGATAGTTTCAGTGTCAGAGATTGCCTTGAAGGACCTAAGATGCAAGAATTTAGAGCAGCAACGTGTAGAAAGATATGAAACTGATGAAATTTCCAGATTACAGTTGGGTCATCATAAAACTTAAAATGTGATAAGAATTTTAGCAGAGATAAGGAGGAAAATTATAGAGGATTATAAGTAGGGATGCAGCAGTGTCAGATGGACCTATAATCAGCTCAACTCCTGTTGTATCCTTTACATGGTTTGGTTGAGGTACTGTGCATGTTCCCTGGGTTTACATGTTGGTGATCACCTTTGTTCTATGAGCCAACTTCATTATCCTTAAGGGAGCTACCATTTGGCTTTCTTTTCTTTTATTTCTTTATTTCTTTCATTGAAAATAGATTTTTCATACAATGTATTATGCTTATGGTTTCTCATCCCTCTGCACTTTTCAATTCCTCTCCACCTTGTATACCATCCAGATACACCCCCTTTCTTTTATTAGAAAACAACAAACATATAAGGTAGTATATGATAAAACAGAACCAAACAAATCAGAAAAGGACAAGACAAACAGAAAAAAAAAACAAAAGCACAACAAGCAGATATAAACACAGAAACCTACTCATTCACACACTTGGGCATCCCACACACAAACTGGAAACCAAAATAAATATGCATGGACCAGTAGGTTAGTAAATAAAGAAATTTAAAAATTTAAAATACCATTAAGAGTAGATTTTTTTCCAGTGAGACTCCCTTAGAGAAAACTAATTTTTCATTTGTAAGTGGTTGTCAATTGTAGATAGATTCAGGATTAGCAATGGGGACATTATGGTTTCTTTTAAGGGGAGAGGTCATTTACCTCCACTTTACCTGGTCTTTTCTAATGATTCAGCTTTGAAGAAGCTGCTTCCCTATGGTTGTATTTGGTGAGATTCTGCTCCTTAATGGAATATCACTGCTTCTATCTTCTTAGTTTTTCTTTCTTCCAGAGTAGTACATGGCCCAAGCTGCATTCAGCTTTTTCCTTCCATTTTTTTTTAATCTTCTAATTCAGACTTGCCTATTAGTGAAAACTTAAATGGCATCAGTTCTAGATACTGACTGTATTTCCAGACTTGTGATTGTCTGGACATCTTTGTTATTTGTTTCCATATTCAGTTGGACAATTTTGATTTGTAATCTCCTTGGGCAAGGATGTTGGTTTGTGGTGTTTGGAAATTGTCTTTCCATTTTTCCTGTTTTCTTAATAAGTGCTCTGGGCAATATTCATAGCAATTTTCATAGTTATATTGAAAATTTTTCACTGCCCAGACCTCACTCCATATTTTAGTTTGGTCTTTGTGGGGGCACAAGCACAATTTTTGTGTCCAGAAACACTGTATTTGTGGTGGGATTGCTTTGGCTCATGAAAGCCTTACTGGCAGCAAGCCTGACTTTGGCCATTAACATCAGGAAAGGCTCTTATAGTCCTTGGGTTTAAAGTTTTCTAGTAACATAAAAAACACAAACCACTAAAATATACTCATTGTCTTCACCTACATAGAAAAGCTTCAGGAAGAGCTAGACCACTCAGTAGTGGAGAAAGTAGTTTGATGCATTTTAGTACATCCACTTAAGATACCATTGATCAGAACTATATTGATGATATAGCAAGAGACAGGTTAGCCCACAATAAGAGCAAGGAGCAAGCTACTAATTTATATGCACAACAATGGTAGGTGGGAATGCTCAGTGGATTTATGGAGTAGAGCAGAAATAGAATATAAAAATGAACACAATTATCAGCCAAATGCCTAATACATTACAGCTATGAGGTATTCTATACATAATTTTTCATTTACCACTTACAACAATGCTGAGAGGTCAGCAATATCATAATAGTTATTCAGCAGATAAGTTCAACTTAGGCTCAGTGAAGCTAAGTAGCTACAGATCACATTTCTAGGGAAAGGAAGACTCAAGAACCAATAACTGAGCTTCTCCCAACTGTGTTTTTATTTGATTCACTGGCTAATAAAAGAACTAGTATATTATTTTGCTTTTGCTTTTTATCATGGTATAATTCCACTTATTATTAAAGCATTGAATTATTGAAAGACAATAATATTTTAGCAATTGTGCATCAAAAACTCAATGCTAAAATAATAACCAGAACTATACCATGATAAAAAGCAAAAGCAAAATAATATACTAGTTCTTTTA
>JADRCD010120364.1:0-16658 GCA_019843815.1 Montemys delectorum
CACACACACACACACACACACGCACACGCGCACACGCACACGCACACGCACACGCACACACACACACACACGCACACACACACACGCACACATACACACACACATACACACACACGCACACATACACACACACACACACACGCACGCGCACGCGCACGCACACGCACACGCACACGCACACACACACACACACACACACACACAGAGAAACAGAAACAGAAACAGAGGAGAAGAAGGAGACGCGGGGGAGTCAGGGTCAGTGTAGAAAAGCCATTGGGAAAGGAGATGGGCACTACTCTTTGTTGTTGTTTTTTGAGACAGGGTTTCTTTCTGGCTGTCCTAGAACTCACTTTGTAGACCAGCCTGGCTTGGAACTCACAGAGATCTGCCTGCCTCTGCCTCCCAAGTGCTGAGATTAAAGGCGTGTACCCCAACCCGGGTTTACTATTTTTTTTTTTTTTTTACTTTTTTCCCCCCCAAGACAGGGTTTCTCTGTGTACCCCTGGCTGTCCTGGAACTCACTCTGTAGACCAGGCTGGCCTCGAACTCAGAAATCCTCCTGCCTCTGCCTCCCAAGTGCTGGGATTAAAGGTGTGCACCACCACTGCCTGGCAGGTTTACTACTTTTTAAGCTAATTGAAAAACAAAATTTAGCCAGACATAGTGGTTGACACATACCTTTAATCTTAACATTCAGTTAGACAAAGGCAGGCTGATCTCTGTGAGTTCAAGACCAGTCTCATCTACGTAGTGAGACCTTGTCTTGAAAAAAAAAAAAAAACAAAAACAGAAGAAAAATATAAAATAAAAAGGAATTAGGAAATAAAAAGCCAACCTTAGTAGTGTATGCCTGTAATCCCAGCATTGGGGAAGTAGAGACAAGAAACACTGGAATTCAAAGACAGACTGGGATTCATGAGACCCTGTTTCAAGAAAAAAAAAAAGTAAAAACAATTGGGAAAACATATCTATAGTTACCACTCTTCGCCAATGCCATGACTGTATCTGATAAACCTTAGAAAATCAAGGCAAATACAAACCAACAGCAAAAGACTTCTACAGTGTCCAATGTACACAATCAGCAAGTAAATTTAATACAAGAAATACCTAGAAACATAGGAAAATATGATAATAAAATACGGGGATATGTATATGAAGAAAATGTTCAAAGACACAGAAGCGATTGCTCAAAAGAGGAGATACTGGATGATTCTCCTTTCTCACCAGATTAGCAGATAAAGTTAACTCCATCCAAATAAAACTACCAAACATTTTTAAATGAGATAGGTAGATTGGTGCTGCACTGTACATGATAAAGATGGAGCTTTGTGTTTGGCTTTATCTTTTGGTCTCACTTGGTAGTGGAGGCTGTCTTCAAACTCCCAGTCAATTTCCTCCCAATCAGTCTCCCAAGAGCTGGGATTACAGGTGTGAGCTACTGGGCCCAGCTGGAACTCTGATTCTGCGTGCATATGTTTTAGTTAAATTACTGTGCTCAAGACATCTATACAACAAAAAACGCCTCTAACCTGTAAGCCCCACTTGCCCTAGGACAGAGAGCTTCCTGGATGCTGGAGGCTCTTGTTCATATAAGATAACAAGGCATGTATTTTCAATTCTATAAACAAGCATGGTTGCATCAGTTACACAGGATATGTGCTTTATCACACATAGGCAGCAGGTATAGAGACAGGAAGTACATCAGGATGTATGCTTGCCCCTGATTGGATAAAGGCAGGAAATATGTAGACTTGTGGGTTTTGCCTTTATAAAGCTCTGACTAATGTAACTTGGTGCCATTCTCCGGGAGTCTGGGGATGGACCTGGCCAGTGTCTATAGTCCTGGCCAATCTTTAATAAAGCTTGCTTCAAATTTGGCTCAGAAATTGTGGTAATGGTCTTATTCTCTCCCAGTAGGATTAATAAATTCAGAGTCCTGAACATAGTAGGCACATATTCTACTATTGAGCTTAGTCTAAACATGGTATTTTAAAATATAATTTCTTTATTTTTTGAGATTTTTTCATATATGCATACAATGTATTTTGATTATACTCATACCCCACTCCTCTCCCTAACTCTTCCCAGAGAAAACAATCTACTGGGACCCTTCCCAACCTTGTGTCCTCTTTTTTTTTTTTTTTTTTTTAAGATTTATTTATTCTGCCGGGCGGTGGTGGCACATGCCTTTAATCCTAGCACTTGGGAGGCAGAGGTGGGCGGATTTCTGAGTTCGAGGCCAGCCTAGCCTACAGAGTCAGTTCCAGGACAGCAGGGCTACACAGAGCAACCCTGTTTCGAAAAACCCAAAAAAAGAAAAAAAAAAGATTTATTTATTCTTTTATATATGGGTACACTGTTGCTGTCTTCAGACACACCAGAAGAGGGCATTGGATCCCATTACAGATGGATGTAAGCCACCATGTGGTTGCTGGGAATTTAACTCAGGACCTTTGGAAGAGCAGTCAGTGCTCTTAGTCTTTGAGCCATCTCTCCAGCCCCTTGAGTCCTCTTTTTATCTATTTATAGGCCACTGAGTCTGATTTGTGCTGTCCACATAGTATTGGATGTGGGGCCATCTACTGGAATATGGTTGATCTATCAAAGATCACGTGAAAGGTAAACATTTAATAATATTGGAGTGGAAAGCCATTTGAAAAAAAATCCTAAGATTCATTCTCAACCGCACAAACAAAGATTAAGTCCCAATTGGATCACTGTTTGAGTCACAAAATAAAATATAAGATTAAATGTCTGGCAAGGACTATCTGAAAGCGTGGCAGAATTACTCTCCAACTTGGATACAGGGAAAGGCTATTCTTTTTTGTTGTTGTTTTGTTTTGTTTTTGTTTCTGTTTTTTTCTTTGTTTTTTGTTTTTGTTTTTGTTTTTGTTTTTTTGAGACAGGGTTTCTCTGTATAGTCCTTGCTGTCCTGGAACTCACTCTGTAGGCTGGCCTCGAACTCAGAAATCCACCTGCCTCTGGGAAAGGCTATTAAAATATACCACAGAGCCAGATATAGCAAAGTCATTGATTCACTTGACTAAAATAAAATAAAATAAAATAAAGCTTCTCACATGACTAAAAGTCATCACAATCCAAATCAGAAGACAAGTGACCGACAGGGGGAAACTACTTTCTCTTTAAGTCACAGAAAAAGGATGGATCTTTCTAATATTTGGAAGCCTTCAAAATCAGACGGAAAGAGGGTCCAAAGATTACCTGTTAAAAATTTGGCAAAAGAACAGACAGACAACTCACATACACAACAAAACTAAAATAAGCTTTAAACATATAACTCAAAAATGAAAGAAATACAAGTTAATTAAAGCCACACAAAGTGTTAAACAGGAAGAAGAAAGCTCTGTTGTTTGTGGTCAATTGAGCATCCACAAAGGAGCCAAGACAATTCAGCAGAGGAATGAATAGCCTTCTCAACAAATAACAGGACAATTGGATCTCCTTATGCAAAAGAATGAAGTTGAGTTCCTGTACCACATCATAGATAAAAATGAATCCAAAAGGAATTAAAGATCTAAAAACAAAAGCTAATGCAATAGGCATCTTAGAAGAAACACAGGGGTCACCCCCTATGACTGGGGCCGGGGGATGCTTTCTTAGATGCTACATAAAAAGCAAGGGGAACAGAGGTTCAACCCCAAGTGCAAAGAGGGTGGAAAATGCAGAAATGACTAAACAAACAAACTACTTGGCATCATCCGAAAGGGACAACAGAACCCTGAGCATGATAACACACATCTTTAATCCTAGCACTCAGGAGGCAGAGGCAGACAGATCTCTGTGAGTTCAAGGCCAGTCTGGTCTACATATGGAGTTCCAGGACAGCCAGGGCTTCAAAACAGACTCTGTTTCAAATGGGGGGGGAGGGGGAGCTGGAAAGGAGACTCGGCTGACAAAAGAGGAGCTTAGCCTTCCTTTGAGCTTCAGGGCCAGTGAGAGACCTTGTCTCAAAAATTAAGGTGGAGAGCAATTTAGGCAGAAGTCAGGCAGTGGTGGTGCATGCCTTTAATTCCAACACTCAGGAGACAGAACAAGTTCCTGGGCAACCAGGGCTACACAGAGAAACCTCAACCAAACCGAACCGAACCAAACCAAACCAAACAAAACAAAAAAAGAAAAAAGGAAAGAAAGACATCTTGATCTCTGGCTTGCACACATGTACATTGGAACCAGCAGGCACAGATCCACACTGAGTACAAACATCACACACATATACAAAAGATTATAAGTGGCAACACAATAGGAGAAAATTGCAAACTGCATAACCAATGAAGGTTTGATACCCATAATGTATCAAGAATGTCTACAAAAAGACAACCCAATTGAAATATTGAGGAATTTCATTCTGCTTTTAAGGCAGGATCCATGTAGCCAGAGCTAGCCTGTAGGTGAATGTCTCCTTTTCCTCCACTTTCCCTCTGCAAATATTGATTATAAGTTATTGAACTTAGTTAATAAATACTTCTTCAAAGAAGGTATATGAATGGCCCATAAACATTTGAACAATTCTTCAACATCATTAGTTGTTTGAAAAATGCAAATCAGGGGCTGGAGAGATGACTCAGTAACTAAGAGCACTGGCTGCTCTTTCAGAGGACCCTGGTCCATTCCCAGCATCTACTTGGCAGCTCACAACCATATATTATTCCAGTTCCAGGAGATCAGACACCGTCTGGCCTCTGAGACCACAGTTGTGCATGTGGTGCACAGACATACATAGTGGCAAAACACTCATATACAGAATAAAAATAAAATCTTTTTTAAAAAGAAAAATGTAAATCAAAACCACAATGAGATACCACTTCAAATGCATCATGATGGCTAAAATTAAAAAGATAGAGGAACAATACAACCCTCAATAAGGATCTGGTGGAGTTGGCATCCCCCACACATCACTGACATTAACAAAAAGTTATATTTATAGTTGCTGCATGAACCAGCAATTCCATTCCTATGTGTATATCCAAGACGACTGAAAAACGTGTATCTACACAATAACTTATGCATGACTATTCATAGCAGCCATACTCAGAATATCCAAGAGGTGGAAACCACACAAACGCCCTTCAAATGACGAGAGGCAACCAAACATGGTCTGGCAGATAACCTCAGCTGTACTCACAACAACCTGAATGAGCCTTGAAGTACCACACCATGGGAATGAAGTGAGTCATAAAAGTTAACGCTTTTGATATAGGTCTTCTTTGTGGTTCAGGCTGGTCTTGAACTTGTGATCCTCCTGTTTCCTTTAACCTGCTGGCATTACAGAGATATACCACTATACATACCAAAGACCACTTCCCAAATGACTCCATTGATGAGCAATGTTCAAAAACAGTCAACTATAAATGGTCAAAAAAGCAGATGGGGCTGGGCAGTGGTGGCGCACGTCTTTAATCCCAGTACTTGGGAGGCAGAGGCAGCCAGATTTCTGAGTTCAAGGCCAGCCTGATCTACAGAGTGAGTTCTGGGACAACTAGGGCTACACAGAGAAACCCTGTCTCAAAAAAAAAAAAAAAGTCAGATGGGTGGTTGCCAATGTTTCTTGAGGAAGAAATGACTGCTAATGGATGTAAGGATTGGTACCTTGTTGTCCCCAGGAACAAGTTTACAGGTCTCCCACCCAGTGTGGTCCCAAGAGTGAAGAAAGTCTATAGGACTTGTTGGATAGCATCCTATGTAGGCTGGTGGGTATGAAGAATAGTCTCCAGGAGAGAGATCGGACCTGGGGTGTCCATCCAGTTGCAGATATCACTAGTGGAGAAAGGTTGATCGGCCCAGAAGGGCATTTCTTCGTTCTGAGTGTGTGTGTGTGTGTGTGTGTGTGTGTGTGTGTGTGTGTGTGTGTGAATGGCTGTACTAGCTGGTTTTGTGTGTCAACTTGACACAGGCTGGAGTTATCACAGAGAAGGGAGCTTCAGTTGGGGAAGTGCCTCCATGAGATCCAGCTGTGGGGCATTTTCTCAATTAGTGATCAAGGGGGTAGGGCCCCTTGTGGGTGGTGCCATCTCTGGGCTGGAAGTCTTGAGTTCTATAAGAGAGCAGGCTGAGCAAGCCAGGAGAAGCAAGCCAGTAAGGTACATCCCTCCATGGCCTCTGCATCAGCTCCTGCTTCCTAACCTGCTTGAGTTCCAGTCCTGACTTCCTCTGGTGATCAACAGCCATGTGGAAGTAAGCTGAATAAACCTTTTCCTCCCCAACTTGCTTCATGGTCATGATGTTTGTGCAGGAATAGAAACCCTGACTAAGACAATGGCACATAAAGGGAAAGCCTCTGTTAAAGAAACAAAGAGGGTACCCTATTGAGTATGGGGTGGACTAGTTATGGCAGATGAGGAGGTTGAAGAGGAGGAAGAGGAAGAGTCAGTAGTGCTGAGGGTGTTGCGGGTGTGACTGGGACTTCAGGTACTGGGGCTTCTGATAAGGAGGTGGCGTTTTGTCCTTCTACGGTTGACAGAGAATGGGAGGTGGGTGACAAGTGGCAGGCTTGACGGAGAAAGTGAGGATGGTCGAGATGGTGACTGCCTTCTTCACCGTGGTTGTGGTGATGGGAGGGGCTGGACTCTTCAACCAATGGGGAGTGTCTGCTAACAGATACCACCAGGCAGTGACTTAAGGGGCCTGATCAGGGTGACCCAGATGACAGAAAACGATGGTCTGGATCAGAGGGAGATCAGGGATCTTAAAAAACCTCTCAGATACTGAAGGATGGCCACTTGAGTTCACAAAGGGCCCTGAGTTTATCAGGAAAGACTTGGTCACCAGGCAGGTTGGTGGCCTTTTGGAAGTCTTGGAAATGGTGCAAAATTGCTTCCAGATAGATGTCAAGGGTGAAAGGATTGCACCGTAATAGAACTGAAGGCTACAGAGAGGAGAACAGTGCCAACAAACAAACTGAAAGCAAAAGACAGACACTAACAGAACCAGTTTTAAAAGTCAGCACAACAATGGCTGTTGGAACTCCCAGATGAGAGTCTCCACGGAGTCCAAAGGGGTGGATTGTAATCCGTCCTCCTTTACCCAGAGGGAAACCAGAGCATCCTCTGTCCCCTGGCTTGAAGAGTAATGTTGTGTCCAACCTCTTTTCTCCGAGCCCCAGAGGTCTAGACCACACCAGAAACAAAACCAAAACAGGAAAGAGTAATGTACTTCCTTCACACAGTTTCTGCTGGCTTTTCTAGTGTTCAATAATATCTGATGGGTGGCCTCAAGGGTGGATGTCTATCTCAGATGAGTTCCCAAAATATTGGGGTCTGGAATAGCTGAACCACTTGGAAACTAATCTCAGTAAGGATAGAGGTTTATTGAATGATTAATTCAGGCCGATCAATCAGGGACACAGGGAGGACCCAGAAAAAAGACTGTGACACTGGTGTGCTCTTAGGGCAGCCTTTTTATAGGAAAAGCAAGTGCAGAAGACAAGGGGGAGCAGTATTACATTTTGGCTAACTAGACAAAGTATTATCAGCTGACTTTTAAGCTGATTGGTCCTAAGTGAGGTAAGCAATGTGGTGGTTAGGGGTTTTACAGAGTACTGAGATAACAGAACATGAGTAAAACATCCATAGCATTGTGACTTTTAGGAAAAATTTTCAGTGTTAGCTACAAATAATTAATTCTGGGATGCAGAGTCTTAGAACCTGAACTTAATTTCACCTTATGAGTAAAACGAAGACTAAATATAAAAATGGCTACAGTTATGTTAAAAGGAGGAAGCCTTTATCAACCAGGACAGAGACTGTTTTGTTCATCTCATAGTCCCTGTCTCCTCCACACATCCCCCACAACACCCTTATTGCTCAGTTTTTGAACTGAATTGGTACGACATGTAATCTCCAAATGGGTCCGGATGAAAAGAACAAAAAGACTGAAGGTAACGGAAGTCTCTTCTATGTTTACTGTAGTTCCTTGGTAACCAGTGACTGAAACTCAACTCAAACTGACTAAATAAAAAGCAACCTAGCAAACCAGCCCTAAAACACCCAGAGGAAGCTCCACTCCCAGGTGCTCTAACAAGCCCAGGATCACAGGATCGCAGAGACAGCTTGACTCTGGGGGATTTTGACACAACCAGGATCCCAGGAAGGACAGGCTCCAGTCAGATTTAGCAAGGGCAGGTAGCACTAGAGATAACCAGATGGTAGAAGGCAAGCGTAAGAAAATAAACAACACAAACCAAGGTTACTTGGCATCATCAGAACCCAATTTTCCCACCATAGCAAGTCCTGGACACACCATCACACTGGAAAAGCAAAATTCAGATATAAAATCATTTCTCATGATGATAATACAGGACTTTAAGAAAGACTTAAATAGCACCCTCAAAGAAATACAGGAGAACACAGGTAAACAGCTAGAAGCCCTTCAAGAGGAAATACAAAAATCCCTTGAAGAACTACAGGAAAACATAATCAAACAGGTGAAGGAAATGAACAAAACCATCTGGAATCTAAAAACGGAAATAGAAACAATAAAGAAATCAGAAAGAGAGACAACCCTGGAGATACAAAACCTAGAAAAGAAATCAGGAGTCATAGATGCAAACATCACCAACAGAATACAAGAGATAGAAGAGAGAATCTCAGGGGCAGAAGACACCATAGAAAACATTGACACAACAGTCAATGAAAATGCAAAAAGCAAAAAACTCCTCACCCAAAACATCTAGAAAATCCAGGATGCAATGAGAAGATCAAACCTAAGGATAATTGGTATAGAAGAGAGTGAAGATTCCCAATTTAAAGAGCCAATAAATATCTTCAACAAAATTATAGAAGAAAACTTCCCTAACTTAAAGAAAGAGATGCCCATGAACATACAAGAAGCCTACAGAACTCCAAATAGACTGGACCAGAAAAGGAATTCCTCCCATCACATAATAATAAAACCACCAAATGCACTAAACAAAGAAAATTTTAAAAGCAGTAAGGGAAAAAGGTCAAGTAACATAAAGGCAGGCCTATCAGAATTACACCAGACTTCTCACCAGAGACTATGAAAGCTAAAAGATCCTGGGCAGATGTCATACAGACCCTAAGAGAACACAAATGCCAGCCCAGGCTACTATACTCAGTAAAACTCTCAATTACCATAGTGGAGAAAACAAGATATTCCATAACAAAATGAAATTTGCACAATATCTTTCCACAAATCCAGCCCTACAAAGGATAATAGATAGAAAACACCAATATAAGGAGCAAAACTATACCCTAGAAGAAGCAAGAAAATAATCTTTCAACAAACTCACACAAACCTAATTCCACCTCTTACAACAAAAACAACAGGAAGTGACAATTACTTTTTCTTAATATCTTAATATGAAAATTAATAATACCAACATATCCTAATTGATTGAAATCCAAAAATATGAGGAATTAGAAATTTATTGATTGTCATCCAATGGTCTCTCTAATTTGGTAATTGGAGAAATAGGTACAATATTGTACAGTCCATATACACTTTCAGCTTGTTTGTGACAGTGTCTTGCTGTGTACAACATAAGTGTCTTGAAATCTTACTTCTCCTATCTCATCCTCTCTATTAGTAGTATTGTTTATTTTGTGTTTCTACACAATACTATGGTTTTCAGAACAGCTTATATATTTCAAAAGTATTTATACAGCCAAAAGAATCATAGACAATTAAATTGGGAAGTGGCTTGTAAAAGAACAACAAAGAGTGAGACTGAATGCTTTGCTTGACATTTGTAACTCTTGTATCAAGTTTGAAGAAGAGGACTTTATAAGTTACTCTTTCTTTGAGATGAATGCTTTTCCAAATTATCACAGCCAATGAACCAGATTCTTACCCTCATGTAATGTCTGTGCCACCCTCCAAGCAGAACCATTGTTCATTGAAACAGTTGGTGAATGACTTTATGGATAGACCATCTTATTACATACACCATTTTTTTAAAGATTTATTTATTATTATAAATAAGTACACTGTAGCTATCTTCAGACATAGCAGAAGAGGATGTCAGATCTCATTACGGGTGGTTGCTGGGATTTGAACTCAGGACCTTTGGAAGAGCAGTCAGTGCTCTTAACCACTGAGCCATCTCTCCAGCCCCATATACCATTTCTTAAATGAATGTAATCTGTTCTCTGTGGGCTGAGAATAAAGTCACTCACTCAAGTCAAATAGCTTTGACGATAGCAGGAAGTCTGTATCCAAAAGTTGTGCCTACAATTCATTTCTTGGTGCAGCAGAACTGTCAACTCTCAGCTTAGCTACGATGGAGGTAAAATCCTTTGGTGATGTGAGGGTCATTGAAGTACAGCCTTATTACAATAAACTCCAATGTCTAAAAATTGTTCTCATTTTGGACTTGTACCACAGTAAGAGCCAGATTTTAAACTCTACTGAATACAAAACAAACAAACAAACAAACAAACTAACAAAAAGACTTTATATATTTATGTTCATTTAAGAAAATACTAGTAGTGATGTATTATTTTAAAATATACAGTTAATATGTTTGGAGTTATTTAAAATTTATATGGAGAAAAATGCATGTATTTTCAGTATTGCTGTAGACAAACATCTACATAAGACTGTTAAATTGATTGTTGTTTCATATCAAACAACTTTTATAATATTAATTTTTATTGTTATAATATTTTATAAATTTTAAAGAATATGACCAAAAAAGATATTGTGGGTATTGAAGGGGGAGTCTCTGGGAGGAGTTGGGGTACAAAAGGGAAACAAGAATGTGATTTAATTCTATTTACTTAAAATATGTTTTTAAATGTTAACAAATTCAGGTTAATTGAAATCATGTATCTTTTCTTCATCATAATGCAATAAAACTTAAATAAATGAAAAAAAAGCAACCTGTCAGGGGTTCATTGACTGTTAGGCACAGCTGGACCAGAGTTTTACCCAGTGTCACTCAAAGGCTACCATTTGGGTATACTTTCCTTTTGTCAGGTCCTTGGAATGACAATGTATCAGCATGTAGACTAAATCCTGCCTGCTTGGTAGACCTGGAAGCAAAAAGTGCAGACGCTGACAGGAAGGAGGAACACATAACAAGTCTTTTCCACTATCACCATTAAACTCGGCAGCAAAGGTCTTGGGATCCAGTCCTACTAGCATGGCTTGAGTTCTGTAGACCAGGCTGCACTTATTGGCTAGATCTAGGCTCATGCCCACCAAGGAATGAAGCTGGTCCCGTCTAAATGACTGAAGGGAATGTGGTTCCTCAAAGGCAAATGGGGGTGATGCTGCATGAAGAAAGGAAAAATAGGTTGTAAGCAGCCAAAAACTTAACAAATGTCCATTATTTCCAAACAACAGCTCACTCGTTATATGTGTGTACACATATGCACGTGCGTACAAGTACAGGTGGAGTGCCTTGACGATTCTCATGTGAAGGCTGAAACCTGAACTACTTTGAAGACATAAACTTGTTGAGCATTGAATGATGCCACAACTGAGAGATTCCACAGGATGGCATCTGGGGAGATGACTTAGTGGGCAAGAGCATTTGCTGGACAAGCAAGAGACCCTGAGTTCAAGTTCCTAGCACCTACTTAAAAAACTGGGTGCGGAGGGCAGGGCTGATGGCAGGGGAGTGTGATGATCACTGGGGTCTTCTGGCTGTTGGCCTAGCTCCACGTTCAGTGAGAAAAATTCAGTGATAGTTACAATTCAGTTGTCAACTCAATACAATCTAGGGTCGCCTGGGAGAAGGGCCTCTGGGAATGTCTGAGAGATTATTTTAATCACATTAATTGATGTGGGAAGGTTCACCCCTTGTGGGCTATACTATTCTGTGGGCTTGGATGTTCTCATTAGCTTTGTCAACTCCATATAACCTATATAACTTCGAGTTTCTACGAAAGTCTCTGAGGAACTACCTAGGTCAGATTGGCCTGTAGGGATTGTCTTAAGTGGTAATTGACACAAGTGGGCTCAGCCTACTGTGGGAAGTAACCATCCCTAGGCAGGTGGTCGTGGGGTATCTAACAAAGCTAATCACGAGCCTGGGAGAGAGTCAGAGAGCTAGCCAGTAAGCTGTGTTTCTCCACAAGCTCCTGCCCTGACTTTCCTTAGCGATGGACACTGTGACTTAGAAGCGTAAGCCAAATAAACGCTTTCCTCCCTAAGTTTTTCTTTTTCTTTTCTTTTTTTGTTGCTTTTTTAAAAACTTTTATTACATTATGAAGAGAAAAGTTACATGATTTCAATTTATCTGAATTTGTTAACATTTAAAAACATATTTTAAGTAAATAGAATAAAGTCACATTCTTGTTTCCCTTTTGTACCCCAACTCCTCCCAGAGACTCCCCCTTCAATACCTACAATATCTTTTTGTCATATTCCTTAAAATTTATAAAATATTATAACAATAAAAAGTAATATTATAAAAGTTGTTTGATATAAAACAACAATCAATTTAAGTCTTATGTAGATGCTCGTCTACAGCAATACTGAAAATACATGCATTTTTCTCCATATAAATTTTAAATAACTCCAAACATATTAACTGTATATTTTAAAATAATATATCACTACTAGTATTTTCTTAAATGAACATAAATATATAAAGTCTTTTTGTTTGTTTGTTTTGTATTCAGTAGAGTTTAAAATCTGGCTCTTACTGTGGTACAAGTCCAAAATAAGAACAATTTTTAGACATTGGATTTCATTGTAATAAGGCTGTAAACAGCTTCTAGCTGTTTAACTGTGTTCTCCTGTATTTCTTTGAGGGTGCTTTCTTAAAGGTCTTTCTTAAAGTCCTGTATCATCACCATGATACAGATTTTATATCTGAATCTTGCTTATTTGGTGTAATGGTATGTCCAGGACTTGCTGTGATGGGAGAATTGGGTTCTGATGATGCCAAGTAACCTTGGTTTGTGTTGTTTATTTTCTTACCCTTGCCCCTTGCCATCTGGTTATCTCTAGTGCTACCTGCCCTTGCTAAATCTGACTGGAGCTTGTCCTTCCTGTGATCCTGGTTGTGTCAGAACTCCTCAGAGTCAAGCTGTCTCTGTGATCCTGTGATTCTGGGATCCTGTGATCCTGGGCTTGTTAGAGCGCCTGGGAGTGGAGCTTCCTCTAGGTGTTGTGGGACTGGCTGCGGAGCCTGCGCCCAAGGTCTGCTCAGGACACCAGCCCAGAGAGATGGGAAGGAACCAGAGCCACTGGACTGGAAGAGTTCCTGTGTGCCTGGTCCTGCTGGTCCCAGTTACTCTTGATATTGGGACTGATGTTGGGTCCTCCTCACCTCTGATTCTGGGTGCGCCTGGGAGTGGAGCTTCCTCTGGCTGTTGAGGGACTGGCTGCAAAGCTTGCGCCCAAGGTCTGCTCAGGACATCAGCCCAGAGAGACAGGAAGGCTATGTTTTTTTTTTTAAGAGTGTTTTTTGTTTGTTTCTTTGTTTACAGCAACAGAATGGCACTATAACATTAGTGATCCTAGGCTGTGGAAGGGGCTGAACACCATGCATATATTAATTTACTGTTCTTGACTATGGCTGCACTGTAGATAACCAGCTGCTTCAAGTTTCTGCCATCTTGAATTCCCCACAGTCATGGGCTGTACCTGAATCGTGAGCCAAATGATGCTTTTCCCCTTAAGTTGCTTTGCCATGGTATTTTATCACAGCAGCAGGAATGAAACTGAGATAGATCCTATCTCAAAGGAACAAGACACTCAAAGGTAGAACAAGTCACCCAGCACCCTCCTCAAGGGCGAACACCTTGCAACACACATGTGCACCTCTCTCTCTCTCTCTCTTTCTCTTTCTCTCTCTCTCTCTGTGTGTGTGTGTGTGTTTCTCTCTCACATACCATATATGAACACACACAAATAAAAATAATAATAAACCAAAAAAATAAACCAAAAATAAACCAATAATAAACCAAAAATAAACCAAAAAACCAAAGTTTTAAAAAAATTAAAATAAAATTGCCATCAGGCTATGTGTAGATGAGCCAAGAATGAATTTCATATTAGGCTCAGTCTCTTCCCTAACATATCTTATTTTGCAATATGCAAATATTTCAATCTAAACTTCAAAGTGATTCTGGGTTTTAAGATACTCATCATGTATAGGTCCTATATGTCCTTGCAGGCTACTTCTGTACAAGCTAATTTTATTAATTGTATTGAACAAGCTAAGTCATTTACAATATGTCATACAGTAAGGATAGTAGTGGCGGCTGCTGTCACCTGCATCCCAGAGCTGTGTGACTCACCCTAGCCCAGCTAAGAAGTGTAATCTAGACACTAACCTATGCCACAGGTACTGTCACTGCCTGTGTTCTGCTGGCAAAAGTCTCAGGTCTCTTAACCTGCTTAACGTCTGTGTCACACTGAGAAAACAAATCAGAAGCAGTCTATGGTTTTTCTTGACTCTTTTATGTCTTTTATCGCCTTCTTCCACTCTGTCCCTTCTGGGCCTGTTCACACAGCAAACGCTGTGGGAGATGAGAAGCCAGGTTTCTCCCAGAGACTCTGGAAATGGAGAGGAGGAGTAACAGAAGACCTTTGCCTAGAGGGTCCCACTCAGTCTGGTGGAGGTGACTGTCAAATAAACAACAGATCACAATGCAGTGTAACATGCTAAAAAGCTACAGTCTCTATAGAGAATTCTTGCTTTGTTTCCTTTGACACAATGAGTTGAAAAAAACCTTATTTTAATTTTAGGTGGGATTTTTGAAAAGATAATTACAATCAAAATCATTTCAACCATAGACTCCACTGAATACTTATCTCTCATCCTAGGAAAGGTGACTTAGGTGGCCTAGTCCTGTTCATCTGTCACTTGGACAGTCAGAAATACACCTGTTGTCCCTGGCTGCCTACTGACTTCCCTTGGCCTCATTTCTCACCACATCTGTCTTCTGGTGGCATTGCTGTTGCTCTTGAAACCTGAGCAAGGCATGGAAATGAGTCCAACATATTTTCAAGTGTGAGCAGGCAAGTGTGGGCAGGGGAGTGAGTGTGGGCAGGGGAGTGAGTGTGGGCAGGCGAGTGTGGGCATGTCAAATGCATGGTTGGCACTGAGTTGTGTGCACTTGTGACTTTCCAGTGATCTTGCTGTTACTATGTTCTAATGACTGTACAACCTGCATTTGGTGTTGTCCTTAATGCCTCTTAGAGTGTGTGAACTTCCTTGTCTCCTGGTGAAGAACGAGCAGGCCTCAGAGTCAGGATCCTCACCACGTGAGCAACTGCCTAGCTGGAACATGATGCCAGTTCATTTTCTCTGAACTTACTTTTTTTTTTTTTTAAACTATATAAAGTTTTCCAATTATTGTCACAGAGATAATGCTTCCTGTTAAAGTGACACATTTACTGCCTAAGTTAATCTACTTATAATACAATATTGAAAAAAATGCTGGTGCAAGCTGGGCGTGGGGACAACAGTGATGGCTACAGGGCCACTCAGGTCAAGTTTTAATAATGATGCTGTTGTGCACAGGGCTTTGGCCTTTCCAGTATTGTACAAACAGATTCCTCTTTCCTGCTTTGTGCCCCTCGGTCATTGGATTTTACTTTTTCTTGCAGCTGTCTTATAACCTACCACAGAGTCTCCTGCCCTTCATAAGGACTTCCTGGTCACACTTATAAACGCACTCTTCTTTCCCAGCCTCCCCGCAACACACGTGATTTAGAGTAGACTCCAGAAAGAAGATGGGTGTTCTGTGCTCTCAGGCACAAAGACACGTTCTAGGGTTGTCTACACAGGCTCCAAGCCCAGGCCTTCTTTCTAAGGCAGCCCTGCTCCAGGAAATCTGTTTGCCTTGAGTCTGGGCCATAAAGGAGGGGCCTGCTCCGGGGGCCTGCATTCCTAGCTGATGTGTGTACAAGGGAAATGCCCAGCCAAGAGCATGTTCTCCGCAGATGTTACTGACTCCCTGGTGGAGGGGAGGGGTAGGCTCTGCCTCTGATGGACACAGTATCAGGCCTCCCCCATGGGCACACAGAGACTGTTTTTAGAGGAAAGCTTCTATACTGGTCTCCCTGGTGGCAAAGCGCTTTGCTGTCTCCACATCGTCTTGCTGTCCTCAGCCCAGTAGGATGCTACTTTAGCTGATGATGAAACTGACGAGTGAGGCACACACTGGCCATGTGAGCTTGGGATCTGGTACCCACACCTGTGCTTTCAGGTGTGAGATGGGAAAGCTCTAGATGGGGGGTAGGGGTGGGGTGGCTGCACCAGTACAGTGCCTGACTGACACACAAATACAAGGATCTGACGTCAGGTCTCCAGACCTAAGTCAAAAGTCAGGCATGTCGGCCCAAGCTTGAAACCCCAGGAGGGTGGAGACAGGCAGGCCCCTGAAGCTCACTGGCCTGCCAATGTAGCTCAATGGATTTGTTTTCAGGTTCAGTGAAATCCTGATCAAGAAAAGACTTGAGAGGGGGGCAAGCCTTTAATCTCAGAGCTGGGGAGGCAGACACGGGCAGGTCTCTTGAGCTCAAGGCTAGCCTTGTCTACACAGAAGTTCCAGACCATCCAGGGCTTCCCCCTGAGACCCTGTCTCAGAAAGAGAAAGAGAATGAGAGAGAGAATGAGAGGGAGAGGGAGAGGGAGAGGGAGAGGGAAAGGAAGGGGGAAGGGAAAGAAGGAGGGAAGGAAGGAAGGAAGGAAGGAAGGAAGGAAGGAAGGAAGG